>CAWUHX010000047.1:1238182-1536194 GCA_963922205.1 Romanomermis culicivorax
GTACATACAAGAATCGACACAAATGAATTTGATGTAACAAATTTTTGTTTTCTTTACCTTTAGGGTATTATTAGCTGTATTTGCTGACATCTATCTTAATATGAAGTAAAAAATAGTTGGTCAAGTTGATATGTCATGAAAGATCGGATCATGATCTGACAATAGTTTCCTGTTACCTGGTCCCAGGCTTTTTTTTAGTCATTTTAGGTGCCTGGGCCCTTAAAAGTTTGGAAATGGCTCCTAAAATTTTAGGTCTAGGAGCCATTTTGGCTCCTGAAATTTTGACATATTCATTTATATTATAGTGAATTGTAGCTGTTTTCATTCAATTTCAGATTTGAAGTAAGTGTTTTACAGGCTCTAAAATCATAAAACTTCGAAAATTTTCAGGCGCTACGCGCCGGATCTTATTATATAATTTTTTTAATTAGTCTATTCACTGTTTCTCTACAAATCAAAATTTCTGGAAAAAAATTCTCGACGAAGGGAAAAAACATGGGGGTTCGGCATGGAAAAGATGAATTTTAGTGCATTTGGTGCAAAAGAATTCTGGTGATCAAAATCTCAATTTTTTCATTTTTGTTACTATTATTTTAAATATGGAGCCGAGTTTGAATTCATGGTTATTATGGAATGGAGGTGATTTTCATAAATTTCAAGTTTAATTTGAGCTTGTCAAACTTATGAAAGTATGAACATATTTTTTAGTTTGTAAAATGATATAATACATGTTTTCGAACCTTGTATGTTTATCAAATAAGTTATCCTTAAATTGATTTTCCAGCATTTAGAGTGTCAAAATCTGAAAAAAATCGTTGCATAGCGCCGGGAAGATATAGGAAACAACAGAACAATGAGAACAGAATCATTTCAAAAAGAATACAGTACACTGACACTGCAATTTCAAAACCCTATACTTTTGAGTCGGAAGGAAATGAACTCAAGTGCAATCTTGGATGAAGACTTGTGCAAAATTAAACGAAATATCGCGTTTTTTGCATAAAAAATTTTCTTTGCACAAAGATTTCTCGGCCGATGTTTGTATGTGTGGAAATATGCCTGTAACTGAAAATGCTGGGTGGAAATCAAATTTTGAACAGTGATTTTTTAAAACTCGTATCAACTGATTGAATATCTACATAATTTAATTATATAGTACGTTCTACAGTGTGTAACAAGCACGCTTTTCAATATTCTTCAATTAAAAATTTTTGGCTCCCAAAATTTTAATTTGGCCCCTAAAAATTTAGGCCTAGGAGCCATTTGGCTCCTGGTTTTCAAACCAAAAAAAAAAGCCTGCCTGGTCCACTAAAACACTCTATTTATTTAGAAATGATCGAAGCAGTGGTCACAGTTTGAGCAAACAGAACCTTATTAGAGATTATAAAATCAATTTCAAAAATTTTGAAATGGTTAGAAAAGAAAGAGTGATCATCAAGGAGCCCGTTTCATGAATAAAAAGTTTACTGAATAAACTCAAAGAGTCTTCCATAATTTTCAACAAAATTTTGGCTCCAACCCTGCTCCCATCATTTCAAAAAGAATACAGTACACTGACACTTAGCCGGATATATTCTTATCATGTGTTTTCATTGATATTTTTTCATCAGACAAACTTCAGGGATGTATTTGGCTCAATTTTGATCTAAAATTTACTGCAATAGGAATTGTAGGAGACCACTTCTCAACTTTAACGACTTTCAATTGGTTGTTAGTGGCATGTTGGCGTCAATACATAGGGGGTGCAATCATTTAAGAAAAATTAATTATGATCCTACAATAAACTGCACTGTACCAAAGATGTAGGGTACCTTGAAATGAGCAATATAAGTAAACAAATCTGGGCCTTAAAATAGACATAGTTTCTGCAAATTTCAAAAAAAAATTTTAAAAATAGGCAACGACATCCCCTTGAATTTTGAGAATTGTTGAGCCTAAAATGTAGATATTTTGTAAGTGTGCATGGGGCCAAATTTTATCAGTGAATTTTCAATGACATGAGGATGTCATTGCAACAAAACTTTGCCTTACGACATTTAAAACCAAGCTGTTGCCACTTGATTGGCACCAAAAGGAGAATATACACTATTCCATTCATATAATGTTAATGTTATTGTAAAATTTTGAAAATGTCAGATTATTAGCCGCACTCATAAATTTACCAATGAAACTCGACCCCAATTACACATACAAATTATCTAGATTTTGGGCCCAACAGTTTTTGAGATCCCAGGAGCCTTTTTGCCTTTTTTTCGCATGTTGTTTTGAATTTGCAGAGGCCCTGTTGATTTTAAGGCTGGGGTTCTTATACTTCTGTTGCTCCATTCAGGGTATGCTACATCTTTGGTACAGTGCAGATTGCTGTAAGATTAAAAGACAATTTCCTTATATGATGGCCGTACATCTATGGTTGGCACACGTCTTTTTATCTTTTCACTCTAATATGTTTAGATCAACACACAAAATTTATTCTGCTTAGTTCTGATCTGAAGATTACTGCAACAATTTGCACAGTGAGCATCATGATTAATCTTTTTCAGGTGAATGACATAGACCTTGTGAGGTTTGTGCTTGTATCATCTTTTCAGGTGCTTGTATCATCTTTTTAGATAAGTGACTTGAATCAGTTTGGTGAAAATTGATTGGGCATAGGGCTGCTTCTATAATCCTTTTAGATCAGTGACTCAACAGAATTAAACAAAATTCATCAAGTAGATAAAAATGCAGTTAGAATCATAAATCACTGTTTTTCTACAACATGTCTGAAAAATTGTTGCCTTTTTAATGTATTTTCCAGTTCCAGTATTGATATAATGAACCTACTCCATAAAAACACAAAAATGAAAAAAAATTGATTTTTGAGCGATTTTCAGGATTTTGCTTTCTTTGGATCTACGTAGCTCTTCAGGGGTATTCGAATCGCTATGCTGCTTTCACATCTACTGTAGAAATGTGTGAACAGTAGAATAAAAAGATAAAATTCTGGGGCATGGTCGGTGAAGGTGCTTGGAAGTGCCTCCAATCAGGATTTTTCTTTGTTTTCGCTTCTACTTTTTGAGTGTTCAAACTTTCTTGCAGAGTGTAAAATGTTTGCTTGTGAAACAATTAATACATCAAACTATAGTCTGTTAGTTGTTTGATAATTCTACAGTATAGGTAATAAATATATCCCAAGGGGTAGACAAGGGTCACATGGCAAATACAATGATTTTTATGGAATATTCATAAGTATGCCTTCTTCAGAGCAGTGCAGCTCCCAAAACGGTACAAAAATTTTGATGAAAATTTAACCAAAGCAGTAAAAATGCATGAGCTACAATATAAGAAAATAAAATTCTGCGGCTTCCAATGGGAAGGTGCTCGGGAGTGCCCATGAACAAAATTTTTTCAATTTTGACGGCTCGTTTTTGACACTTTAAACGCTATTAAAAAGTGTAATATGCAATCGTTTACTGTAAATCTTACATCAGAAGAGAGTTTATTCTCTCCTCTGTAAAATGAATATTCATTCATCAAATAAGATTAATCCGATCATGAAATATCGCTTGGATAGTAAGACCACTGAAAAATGCAAAAAACTCATCAATTTTCAAACTTTGGCATACTGTAGCGGCGCAAATTTTCGTTTATAAGCAAAACGAATGGTACCATGGAACTCAGCGTGCGAAACTACCCAAAATATCTGATTTTGAGGTATGATTAATTTTCAACTTATCATAGGCCTATGTAAAAAAAGGTAGAATCTCTCAGAAATCGTGTCTTAATTCCTTTTCTAGGTTAGATTATCAATTTAGTTCCAGCTAAGGCATAACCCCATGGATTGATTGGTGCTGAAGGATTCTCCTTTTCTAATACAGCTTTTATGACAGTATGATCTGTTTCAATAATTACTTCTTGTTGATAGAGGTAACATCAAAATTCCACTACAGCTAGGGCTTCTAATTCTGTAATCGGGTAATTTCTTTCTGCAGATTTCAGAGTTCTTGATGCATAGGCAACAGGATGTTCAAGTCCATCATTTCCTAATTGACTCAGTACTGCACCTATACCTTCTTTCGAGGCGTCTGTTTGTAAGATAAATTGCTTTGAAAAGTCTGGGTGTATCAGAATAGGTTCCTGCATTAATCTGCATTTTAGTTCTTCAAAAGTATAATTTTCTTTTCCTGTGAATTTGTATCCTTTGTCCTTTTTCAACAGTTGTGTAAGAGGACTGGAAATTTGTGCACAATTTGGTATATATTTTCTGTAATAAGAAACAAGGCCAAGGAATGATTTGACTTCTTTGATTGTTTTTGGTGGTGGAATTTTTTTGATTGCCTGAGTTTTCTTTGGATCAGGCTTAATGCCTTCTTGACTAATCAGGTGACCAAGGTAATCGACTTCCTCTTGAGAGAATTTGCATTTGTTGATCCTAAGTTTTAAGCCACCTTCATGTAATCTATCAAGAATTAATTTGAGTCTTGCCAACATTTCTTTATGGTCTTTGCCAAAAATAAGGATGTCGTCTAGATAGACTAAGCATGTATTCCATTGTAGACCTGAAAGCAGTAAATCCATTAACCTTTGAAAGGTTGCAGGGGTATTGCATAACCCGAATGGAAGGAAGTGGAATTCAAACAGCCCTACTGGCGTTAGGAATGCTGTTTTTTCTTTGTCTTCAAGTGATATGGGTATAGTCCAGTAGGCATTTCCTGGTCAAGTGTGGTGAAATACATCATGCTGTTTAAAGTGTCCAGGATGTCATCAATTGGTGGGATAGGATAAACAACTTTTTTAGTGGTGGCATTTAGTATTGTAAAATCTATGCATAGCCTGTGACCACCATCTTTTTTTCAAACTAGAACAATATTTGTAGACTAAGGTGATATACTTTTCGAAATGATACCTCTTTCTTCTAAAGCTTTTACTTCATTAACAATTATTTCTTTTTCTTTGGGAGCTGTTTTAAAAGGGTAACTCACTACTGGCAAAGTGTCTCCAGTATTTATTTTGTGTTGTACTAGATTGGTTTTTCCAGTATTGTTCTTATCCTTGGCATATAAATCTGGATAACATTCTAGTAGGTCATAAAGTTCATTTCTGTCCCTTATAGGTAGTGTATCAGGAACTTTAACATGTTGCACGAGCCATTTCTGATCAATTTTTGAACCAATTTCATAGGATTGACTATTTTTTAGACATTTCACTTCACCTGTGGCAGAATTTTTGTATAGCTTTACAGGTTCATTACCCATATTAAGTACTTGTATGGGAATGATCTTGTCTTGTACAGTAGATATAGAAGATGCAAAGTAAACCTGCTTATTTCAGTCGACTGACTTTTTGGGTATGAACTGGACTTCATCCACATTTGCCTACAAATCGGATACTAATCCATTAATGCATAGTATAGATTTTGATGGTATTTGAATTGTATCTACAAGGCAAACTAAACTTCTTCGATTTAAAGGTATGTGGACCATACCAATGCAAGGGATTTCTTCATTCCTTAATTTAACAGAGGATTTTTCCCATGAGAGGGTCACTTCATTGAACCTTCCAAAAAAATTTGTTCCTAGTATAAGATCAGCTGTGCCATTGTTTTTTATGTGGACAAGTATTGTTTCCTTGATGTCAGCTGTTGATACAGTTATGTAAGTTGTTCCCTTCACTTTGATTTCTAAGCCATTGGCTGTAATCGGTCTATTCAAAGTTTTGTTCATTT
This sequence comes from Romanomermis culicivorax, assembly GCA_963922205.1. Lineage (NCBI taxonomy): Eukaryota > Metazoa > Nematoda > Enoplea > Mermithida > Mermithidae > Romanomermis > Romanomermis culicivorax. Next base: position 1,243,887 of record CAWUHX010000047.1, read on the forward strand.
TTAATCCTTGTAATCAAGAGACTACTTGTGAGTCTATTAATGAATATACAGCACCAGTATCTAAAAGTGCTAATACACTGATTTCGTTGTTGAGAATAATATCAATGTATGGTGTACGTTTTTGCAGGGCGTTGCATGTACTGGCTATATTAGATGCAATATGAGTTTGAACTATTTCTTCGAGTTTTGCTTCTTCTTTTGCTTTGTTGCATATTGAAACAAAAGGAGTTAGATTTTTCTTGTTTCTGATTTCAGCAAGCTTCAAGAGATTTGAACCAAGTGAGGATTCATCATTGGCTAATATTGTAATGTGTTTTGATTTCCTTTTTAGTTTTGCTTAATATCTTAACAGACAAATATAAGCTATATATCTTATTGCAGCAATGATTAGACATATAAAAAATAGGTTTAGTATTAGCTGTATTGGTCCTTGTATGAGACGAGTGAAACTGTCAGCAAAAGCTCTCTGTGAACCAAATGCTAGATTTTCAAAGAAGTTTCCTGCAGATTCAATTGTCTGTTTCACACCTAGACCAGTGTCTGTAAGGACATTGTAGATCGTTTCTGGTTGGAGTGACATAGAAGCTGTATAATTAATCATTTTACCCAGTATAGACTCAAGCTGATGTGTTTTATACACATACTGTTTCATGAAAACAAAGTCGTTTAGAGTCATTGTTAGTTTGTCATGAAATAAAGCTGGAGCATTAAATTGATAGATTTGTGCATTACCTTTCCAATTCAGCTCAATTGGGAAATAGCTCAAATGAACAGCACCAGAATTTGTCATCCATGTTTTGTTCTTTTTGAAAATACCTATCGTGTGATGGTTGCAATCAATTTGAGGACTATAATCAGTTGGATCAATGCCACCAGGTGAAGCAAACATGAGCTTTTTATAGTATAAAACAGGCCAGTATTTGTAGCATACATTATGCACTTTATAGTCGTAGTATATCTTAGATATATTGACTTTTTTGCATGGCCATACAGTAAGTGCTTCACCCGTAAATTCAGCTATGATATCCTCTTTCTGAAGAAAAGCGCGTGCTCCCATCATGCTATCAAATTTAAAAAGTTGCCACATAAGATCAATGTATTTCTGGATATATGGACACATTTCAAGCCAAACATGTCGAAAATTATTCATTTCCATTTTAAAAAGTTTGAGTTTGAGAAAATTCGACTTTGCATTTATAGGATCAATAGCTCGATCTTTAAATAGACTTATGCCTAGTTGATTTTTTGGAATACTATATAATCTTACAAGGATACCCTGTGGGATTTCGAGTGCATCTTTTATTTCTGGACAGCTCTTGTATGCTGATCCCAGCTTAAATGCTCCTTGCAGCTCATCTATGATAAGAAATGAATCACTGTAGACAGCTGAAAAGTTACCTTCCAGAACAAAAGGACATACATTAGTGACATTCCTTTCTCCCCATAATATTGTTCCTTCTGTACTAATGCATTGGCCAGCACTTGCTTTGCAGCCTCCTACATTTCCGAGATCTGTGAGTATATTGTTTCCATCATAGCTGGCTACTTGACCTTCTTCAATTAAGATGTTGATCACATTAGTGCATGCATCTTTGCAACACCACTGAAGAAAAGGCATTAAACTATTATTTGTAGACCACAGCTTGCTTTGTATAATTTTTAAAGGTTGGTTAGAAAAAGATTTAGTTATGTAGGTATTTTTACATTCAATTGTTGTTACAGGTTCAATTTTTGTAGTGTGAGATTTCTGGTTGTTCTCTTGGAACAAACAAAGTAGCATTGAGGCGTGATATAGATCCTAATTTTTGGGGTGGTACACATTTCATCAACTTTGGAAGTTCCATAGCATGTCCACTTTTAGAAGTGCCACAAATTTGGAACTGAGTATAACATTTTATTTGATGGGCAGAATACAAAATTTGCCACAAAATAAGGATGAAAGATATTTGATTTATTATATGATAAATAATAAATATATTTCCAAATATTCTTTTTAAGCTAACACTATTCAGGGTGTGTAGAGGCTTCTGTATCATCTATAAAATCATACATGTGATCATGATTACAATTGCATTCAGATAGATTTTGAACTTACTCAGAAGATATTGCTTATGGTCTTCAATCTGCTGCTTCAGTGTCTCTATATATGGTTTGAGCGATTGTTTCTCAGCTAGGTCCTTTGTTTGTTGTAAACTCTGATTAACCAGAGCCAAGTTTGTAATGCCAGCATAATATTACTTTGTGTGTAATATTATGCTGGCATTACAAACTTGGCTCTGGTCAATCAGAGTTTAGCATGTGTGTTTGTTATGAGCAAAGCATGTGTGTTTGTTATGAGCAAAGCATGTGTGTTTGTTATGTCATTGATCAACATAAAATATTAGGTGCTCTGATACTAAATCAATCATTGTACCAAGATATAGGACAGATAATGTTTTTTGTAACATTACCAATTTTTTTGATTTTCGGAATCCGAAATGGCCAACTTCCTTCAGATACCATTGATTGTGTTTCCGAAACAATTTGTTGATTGGACTCTGTATCCTTATCAGGCACCTTGTTATTGACTTCTTGGGCCCATTGGTTTCCATTGTCATTGCCATGTGTCAGACAGTATTGACATGTGCAGATTGGAGCTACATTCAAAGAAACCAGGTTTGCTTGTATCAGTTCATTTGAGAAGCAGAGATTCTCATCATCACAATCTAAGTCTGCAGAAATATTAGAGATTTGTTCACGTCCCACAAAATTATTGTTCTAATTGGAAGTTTTGGATTTTGAGAATTTTTGCAGCCTATTCAGTTGAGATGATTGTGTATATGGCTTATGAGTGAGACACTTTGTCTATGTGACAAGACTTTCTGTCATTAAAATTGTTCACATGTGAAGGTCTATTACCATTGTTGTTATTGGGCATGGGACAAGCCACTGTAGCATGTCCCGTTCATTTGCAAATTCCACATGGGTATTTGCTAGAGATAAAACAGATACCGGGATCCCGATCCCGATCCACATTGCCCAGAATTTTTCAGGATCTGGATCTAGATCCAAAAAAAACCCATCTCAACTACCTGGATCTGGATTGAGATAGGAATAATTTCAAATGCAGTTTAGACATAACTGATACTAATATTTGGTCACTAAGGTAACATTACAAGGTAAAGTAACAAGCATTTATTTGATTGATTTGAAGTTGATTTTTGGTAAATTGTATTTCAAAAACAGAAGTTTTACAACAGTTTCGACCATGGTTTTCTGTGCACTGGGCACAATTTTGGAGCTTGGGTACAAATTTTTTGTGATCTTTTGTGCAGAGGGCAGAAGTCAATTTTCATATACAGGTTTTCAGGGTTTGTATGTTGTTGTTTTAGCTGATTCTTTCACAACTTGAAATGTCTCACTTTATTGTTTAGTCTATGATTTTTGATTATTTAATCTATGATCTTCATCTTAGTATTTGATCAAAATCAAAATTTGAAGAATCTAAATTTTTGGTTGCTAGTTTGATATGAGTTGCACTTGCATGCCGTAAATATGATTTTTACATTCTGTTCTTGGATGCCAAATGGTTTAATTGACTGCAAATTAGACCCCTTTTTCAGGAAAAAACTGTTGTCAGAACTCATGTTTCAGCCATGTAACATCAAAATCCATTGAAGTTCTTGGCCCTTTGTCCTGGTACTTTTTTACCGTTCTTGCTGTTTGGACTGAATTTATCAAGCATCATTTGCTTCAAGCTGATTTTCTCACTGGTTAGCTGATTGAAAGCATCATGTCATTGCTCAAGTCAGAACATCATTCTAAACTTAAAGATTAAACCTTAGCCATGGAATAAGTCTTGATGACACTGATTTAGAATACCATCAAGAGTATAGAACTAGAGTATAAAACCACAAAACATTTTCCAGTGCTTGGTGCTGGAATGGAGGATAAATTAAATGTAGTTTATAGTTTTTTACTTTGACTGATCACAGAGATGTCACCAGTGAGAATTAGGATTTTTCGCCTCAGTTTTGGTTCCAGCGAAATTGCTTATTTTAAACCTGCGGACGTTAGAACCATTTCCAGTCTCACAGCCTCTCACTCAGATGTCAGCGACAGTGATTCAATATCACATGAATTCATGTTATGAAAGTGCAGATTTTTTTCTCAGTGTAGATTTGACTCAGAGGAGGATGGAGTTTTTGTTCTTATTCACTATTTAAGATTCCATTATGCAGATTGCTACAGTAATTTACATTCCTGAGTTTGTGTAGCTTTACACAGCAGATATTATGCATCTGATAAACACTTAAACAGAATCATTTGAAGAGGCATGAATTAAAATGCTGCATAATCACAGCAGCTGTAAAATAGATTATTACTACCTGGATCAGGATCCAGATCCCTATGTAGTTGACCTGGTTACCGGGATGCGGATCCAGATCCATTAAACTCATTTCCAATCACCCAGATCCGGATCTGGAACTGGATGGAGGCAAGTTGATTACCTAGATCTGGATCCTGATCGGGAAGATTGAAAAAAATCCATTTCATCCCTAGTATTTGCATTGGACTGTGGGATGATCGATTCAGCCACAAGTTTGGCATGCTGCTGGTTGTGCAGCGTAGATAGCTTTCTTTGTGCAGTCTATAGACTTGTGGTTGGTGTCCCACAGAAACCGCATGGCTGGCACTTTGTTTGTTGAGGCCCGGAAGCATATAACATTGAATAATGCCGCAGAGGCGGGGAATCTGTTGTATTTTTCCTTGTGGCCTCAGCAATAAGATTGCGTAGATCACCAAAACTCATCTGAGCTTGTAGTCTTATTTGCTGGGGATCTAAGTTGTTACAAACAAAGTTATTGTCATGTGTGGTTTGTATCTCATCTCTCATGATTTGATTTGAACATCAAATTTTTTACTCTTATAAATGTAAAAAGGTTGAACAACTGCCAGGTCAGATAAATTTTTTCAATATTTCTATAATTGACAAGCTGATATTATCATAAGCTGCAAATGCCGAAATAGGCATATGATAGAACAGCTCTTAAATCTTTGATGTTATTTCCCTGTTTGGCGTGTTCAAATCCTAATTATTTTAATTTTTCCCTGTATATAAGCAGGAGAAAGTGTTTAAACATTGTATGTACGACCTAACACTAAATAAAAGCAAGTTTATCAAAAAATTTGACCTAAACTGTAAAATGATTGAACAACAACCCTGAATTCAATAATCCCGGATAACATCGATATAATGTTGAACATCAGATAGAACAGTAGTTAAGCCTTTGATGTTGCATTCTTGTTTAGTTATGGGATTTTTACTCGGTTGGTTCAATTCATGATGAAGTCTATTGTGACACGTACTTAAAGAAGAGAAAAGCATTGAAACATCATATCTGCGGGATGACAGAAAGAAAATGTGTGTTAAAGTGTGTATTAAAAAATTTCTTCACGGATGTGTATCCATGTATATATTTCTTATTTGAGCAAACAAAACCTGGTTGTATTGCATTTAATGTACGGATGTGGATCATGAACTGGTTTTAATGCAAATAACCATATATGTTTACACAGCAGTTGGTGGATGTATTTTCTCAATTTTCACAGTTATTATGAATTGGTTTGACTGTTTACTATTATCTATTATGGAATTGTAAATTTTAATGATCAGTACAATTAAAATGTTTGTCATAAAATATGCTCTATTATTTAATCAATAATTGGTGTAGTTTTCTGCCTGACAGGATTAAATAAATGATCAGGTTAGTCCTTGAGCAGTTTATTGGTTTTAATTCAGAGACAACATGGCCAAACTCCCGAAATGTCATTTGTACTGTATGACACATTGTAAATGTTTGTGTATAAAACAAATTAGGAAAAACAGTAAAAGGATTGAATAACCACCACGAAACATTATCATGATTGCCATAATCGGCAATTGCCGAAATCTGCAAATTGATAGAACAGTAGTTAAGTCGATGATTTTATATTCCCCTTTGGTCTATTCAAATCCTGTTCATTTTATATCTGTCACATGTATATAAAAAAGAGAGAAGTGTTGAAACATTGTATATATGGGTTAACACAAAATAAAAGCATGTCTATTACAAAATTATACCTAAGCTGCAAAAGGATTGAACTACCACCAGGTTGGATGAACTACTGCCTGGTTAGGTATATCATATCAATGAAACCATAGTCGACAAAGTGATAGAACAGTCATTAAATCGTCTATAATCCTGTTTTGTATGTTCAAATCCTAATGAGCCCATATCTGCAACATGCATATAAAGATGAGAAAAATGTTGAAACATCACATCTACGGGATTGGATGGAATCTATTAAAAAATTTAACCTAAACTGCAAAAGGATTGAACAACCGTAAGGATAGATAAAGCAATTCAATATTGCAGTGATCGACAAAATAAACTGATAGAACAGTTGTTAAGTCATTAATATTAAATTCCTCTTTGGTGTGTTCAAATCCTAATGAGGCCATATCGGCAATATGTATAAAAACATGAGAAAACTGTTGAAACATCAATACTATGGGATAACATAGAATAAAAGCATTTATACCCAAACATGCAGCCTATTAATTAAATTAAAAATTTAAAACTTCCATTATTATTCAATTCATATGACCCATTTGGGCTTTTATAAGAGCTCACAGCGGCCAAATACTAAAAACGAAGTTAGAATTTATACTTCAATAGTGATATCTGCCCTTTCTATCCACCGATTAGGGTTTTACATCCCTAATCAGGGGATATAATTGGGGGATATCAGTTAAACTCATGTCTTGAAATTCTGTCAAATTTTCGAATCTTGTACTGTAATATCATATTAATTGTTGTTATACAAATTGTAATTTTTTAATAATTTAAAATAAAGAATTTTTTTGTGAAATATTAAATTGGGTATATGCAAAAAGTTTTAAATTTTGTTCAATGTTAAAATAGCTTGTTAACCCAAAACTTTGATGTTTCAACAGGGAAGTTGAGAATATATACATCTTCGCTTTTCCTAGCAGTATGATAGAATAGTTGTTAAATCTTTGAGAACAAAGTTTAGCCTGTTAAATTTTTGTAGTTTTTCCAAATTTTTTTAGTATTTGTAGAAATTATTTTTTAGTTGTTTGTTAATTAATCCATTTTAATGAAAATGTTGAAAAAATGTAAAATTTTTTAAAAAACCAAAGTTTTAAAATGGAATAAGTGCATTTGGAGGTTTGTCAAACTGCAAAAGGTTTGAACAACCACCAGGTCAGCAGACCACTTAATGTAATTTTTGGATAGAACAGTCAATAATCCTTGATAATCCTGTTTTGTTATTTCAAACCTAACGAGTTCTATCGGCCACATGTATATAAAGTAGAGAAAACTGTTGAAACATCCCATGTATGGGAAGACAAGGAATTGTACTACATTTGAAAAGACAATTAACCTTTAAAATTTTTGGTTATTTTAATTTTTCACAATTCATCAGTATTTTTCAATTTCCAACATTGAAAAATACTGATGAATTGTGAATCTATTAGTATGTTTTTTTGTATTTCATATATTTTTGAAAACCTTAAAATTATTCACCAAAAAAATTAACTCTGCAAATCTATTATCCATCTCTCTTATTTTGAAGTGAGTGATGCAAATTTTGATGAGGAAGCTGAATTTGCTACTATTATTTATGTATGATGTTGGTGTCTGTTGCCTTTTTTATTGATACAAAATATGTACAAAACAAAACAATGAATATGTACAAAACAAAACAGTAAACATGTACAAAACAAAACAGTAAACATGTACAAAACAAAACAGTAAACATGTACAAAACAAAACAGTAAACATGTACAAAACAAAACAGTAAACATGTACAAAACAAAACAGTAAACATGTACAAAACAAAACAGTAAACATGTACAAAACAAAACAGTAAACATGTACAAAACAAAACAGAAACATGTACAAAACAAAACAGTAAACATGTACAAAACAAAACAGTAAACATGTACAAAACAAAACAGTAAACATGTACAAAACAAAACAGTAAACATGTACAAAACAAAACAGTAAACATGTACAAAACAAAACAGTAAACATGTACAAAACAAAACAGTAAACATGTACAAAACAAAACAGTAAACATGTACAAAACAAAACAATAAAGATTCTATTCATTCTCTAATGATTCTATTGAAACAAAAGAGTTTATAAAAATGTCTGTTATTTCAAATTGAATAGGATGCCTCAACAACTGAAGAATATTGACCGTACTCTTTCAGTATAACTTTAATCAAATCTTGAATGAATTCCTGTTTTTTGGGAAGTGAATATTGTTCTCATCTTTTGTTTAAAACTCTCAATTCATCAGCAGGAATTGCAGAAACTGACAGAATACTGACATTAAAAAATTGTAAACACATTCAGAAAAAAATATCGTAACTTATAACATGACCTTGCTGTTGCACCAAGGTCGCTAATTTTTCTGCTCCTTTCCTTGCATTCGTGTTCTTTTCCAGGAGGCCCAATTGGTTAACAAATGATGTAATGCCCGCATGAGGTATCCATACCTGTCTTCCAAACTCCAGTCATATCCTGGGTTGTATTTGCAGGTTGTCGTTATGTAACCACACATGAATTTAAACATTTTGGTCCTTGTCGCCTCCTCGCTTAAAAATGTGATGTTGTTGTTGTGGTAAACTTTGTACGAGGCGTAAGGTGGTTTTGACAAAGGCCCAACCAAAAGCCGAAAAATGTCATGGCGGATGTGCAGATGAATTAGCACATGATGGGGACTGAGGACTAAGAATTAACAATGATGTAAACCTGTATCAGGTTATCGAAAAAGCTAAACTGGAGGACTGCTATGTATATTTTTATGTAAACTTTTATGTTAGGTATACCTTATAGTTCAAATTTTTTAGCATATTCGGGATTGTGATAGTGCAAATTGTCCATAAAGTGAAGTAGCCATAGTTTGTCTCAGAATATGGACAATTTCTCTATTTCCCAAGATTCCCGGCTTGTTGCGATGGTGGCATCCAAAAAGCATTTTCATGTTTCTATAGCATAAAATTAACAAAATGTTTATGTTCTCATAATCAAATGCAATTATTACCTTGCTGCAAGTTATCAAACTTATGTACTTTTTGGCGAACAAATTCGAGCATTAGTTGGTGTTTGCCTCCAGGAATTTGAGAAACAAATATTTCGCCCCAACCAGCAACATAAGTTGTGGGAGGCATAATGTAAATGGCACATTTTTACTTGATGAATGCTGGAAGGCTAAGAATATGAAATTCCTTGATAAAGTGTTCGTGAATGCTGATGGTGATGGCATTTGTGGAAGCCATAATTTCTAAAAAAGTAAATTGTCAGTAAGGTGTTAATAGAATGTTTATGTTATGTTTATTAAATTTCTCACTTTGCACAACCAATTGTTGTTCTTCAGATTCAATAGCTCCAATGCAAGGCCACAACCTCTCATGAGGTAATTGTTCATACATACCATTGGGGTTCACTGTGCACCAATTGGCAATACACCTATAATTGAAGTACTGACTATCGACAAACAGTACCAAATTTAAAACGACAAGTGTAAAATTACCATTCGAGTAATTTGCGCCATTTCTCTCATCCAGGATTATTGTCCAGTTCTTTGCTTTCAAAGGTCTTTCAATGACAGGTACATTGTGGCATTTCTTATGATAAATAAAAGGCATCGAGCCCTGCTGATGGCAATGTTCAACTGCTTATAATTTTCAAGGAATCGGATGGAGAAGTAGGGATTTGACCAAAAGATATTATATATTACAATATCAGATTCTTGGCCCTACAACAATGCAACATTATTGATTTGTGTGTACATTACTTATTATTCTTTTATACTTGAAAACTGTCCATAGTGGGAATTGGAACCTTTTTCAACTCATTTTCCATTTCGGTAAAGGAGAGGTATCTGTTCTGTAGATATGTCCCCCCTTTATATCTTTGCATGCCTCTAGCATGGTATTCGGCAGCAATTTGACCTGGGCGCTGTATGAAGTGATGATGATGATATCTTCATTTTTGAACATTTGAAGGCCCATCAAACTGGCCATCAAATTGACAATGGCTGTTGCTTCCTGAATGTTTTGTATAGAGGGAGAATTATCCTCCAATGATTCTTGTCTGGTGACATTGACCCAAGCTATTGGGAACCTGCTTATCATTGTTGGATAATTCTTTGGTAACACGAGGTATCTGTCATCTGGAAAACCATTTACATTACTTAACAATTAAATTGATTACTATTATCCATTACCTTTTGTTAATGCAGTTTTGAACAGAATCCGAGTATGTTAAATGACTGACCAGGCTTCTGATGTCTGGATGCATGCGATATTGCTCATTCAGCAAGGCATATGGCAAATTCATGTTGTAAAGGCCTTCAAATAATGTTTGACTGTAGCTGAACTCTTCTGCTTCTTAAAATGTGATGCAAGGGCCCAACTGACATGGATCAACAAATAGAGTAACCTTAATAGATGTATTACAGATGTAAACATTTGTGAAAACATTTGAAAACAGTGAAATGAAAAAATTTACTCATCTGCTAATGTGAAGATGCCTAAATGGTATGAGCATTTCTGTTTCAATATCCTGAGCCCCTTCATCGATGAGGATTAATTTGAAAAAGGTTCCTGTCAATCCTGCATCTGGAGCTCCATTGCGCATCAAAAAACTATGCATCAAAAAACTATGTTTCATACTTGAACAAATCAGAATCGGCCTTCTTTTCCTCCTCCTTTCTTATAGGTCTTCCACTATCCCGGCCATACTTCAGTAGAATTTGGTGACACCATTGTGGCTCGCTGTGAGAGTGAACATTAAAAAGTTTTAACAATTTAAAAATTTAAATTTTTTTCAAAATTCACTTTTTCCATGTCCAACAACCATAAAAACACCAAAAAAACTCTTCTAAAGCAATTTCCTACACCTACAAGCCCTAAAACAGCACATTGGCCAATTATATCTGCCAATTAGGGTTGAAAAACCCTAATCAGCAGAAATAATCGATGGAGATCACTTAGACTCAGTTCCTGAAGCCAATTTTGAATTTTGGACCATGGGACTACTACCCCAGCATCTCAGTCATGGTTCCTATTCAAAAATTAAAAAAATTTTCAAATTTAAAACTTTTTAAAAAATTAAAAAAATTTAAAAATTTAAAAAAACGATTATTAACTCTGGTGTACTCACCAGAGGTATCCGTTTTGCAAATTATCTTCTCTTAGGGCAAGGGTTTGCAGCATGAATGGCCTAATGTCATCTTCCGGCAAGTAGTACCTTGCTCGGCTTGTCAAACATACAATATTTTGCCGAATATTAGGATCTTCATCTGGATTGTTTCCTACGCTCTTCAACAAAGCCCGAATGAAGTTGTCAACTGCAGTGTTCGAAGCTGCTGTGATGAGGATTTTGGAGTTGTCAACAGTGAAAGCATGTCAGACAATTGTTGTGGCAGTTGAAGTTTTTCCTGTCCCTCATGGACCCTGATCAATGATAACATATTTCTGCTGTACATTGTTTAAAAACCTTATAATTTTAATTATATCTTACTTGAATAATGGAAATGTAATTTTTTTCCAATAAATGAATGGCCTGCATTTGCGAAGGGTTGAGAGAGCATAAGACAACAGGTCAGTTCTATCCTCGAACTGGTCCGTGTATGAGGTATCTGTTTGTCTGAATCTGCCACGTATCAACAAATCATGGATTGGTTCACTTATTTGGAAGGAAGTCTTGTTTAATGCTCAAATGGGCATCCCAGCTGCTGAGGAATGTACATAGTTCCATTTTCAACTTGTTTTCTCCTCAACAGCCACATTGCACTCTTCGAATCTACCTTTGATAGATGCTTGATTGTGTTCAAACGGTTTTGCATTCTAAATTTAGTGACAATGACTATAGTATGAATTCTAAATTTTAATGAGAACTTGCTTATTAATTTCACAATCCCTAAGCTGCGTGGTCTCGTCACTTTTCCAGAAAACATTGCCTTTGTGTGGCCCGATCGATCACATTTTTTGGAAGAAATGGTCCAGGGCAATGACCAAAAATTCATCATAATCCGCATCATCATCATCATCATCATCATTGTTTGTCTCTTTTTCATTTCATCCCTCCCTCTGTACAACGTTTGCATGTTGTCTTTGGGTTTGGTGAAATGTTGGATATTGCACAAATGGAAAATCAATCCATTTACTGAGGTATCCGTCACCTTTAAAAGCACTGCTTCGCAGTATGCATCAGTTTCAACCCATTTGTCCCTACATTCCTTTTTTCCAACAATGTTAGTTCGATCTTTTGGTTATGATGAACAACTGAAGTAGTAATAAAAAACTGTTGAAAACTATGGCTCATATAGAATACTGTGTGCTTACATTTTGGCAGCATTCCTTCGAACTTTAGCATTAATATTGTGAAATTCAGTGGATCAAGGACAAAATCCATGCAACTAAAATGTTTACTGCTCTCATGGAGCATGTTGTTGTTTTCTGTGGTTTCGAGAATGTTGTTTATCTAAATTAAGTTGTTTATCTAAATTAAGTATGAAAGAAAAGCAAATGAACCAAAAAAACCAACCCCCCCCAGAAATGACCAAACAATTGCTCCCCCAGCAAAAAAAGGGTTTTTGTAAATCCCCACCCAGTAAGTTTTCAACCTGATTTTATAATTGTGTTTTCAGTCCCTTTTTTGGAGGCCTACCTCACAGTTATCAATATTGATTTCCTAAAAAATAGCGACTAGTCGCTAAAACGGATACATATGGATACATATATATAATCATAGCATATGATGAAGTATCTGAATTGGAAGAAAATGGCTCTGAGTCCCATCTTCTATCGCAGATAATCTCACAACAGATACCCCGACTGGGAAATGAAGACGGTAGCACCATACCCATAAGAAATGGCATTCAGCGTCAATTAACATGCGATGAAGTCCATGAAATTATGAGTATAGGAATAAATAATTTGTTGTATTATGATCATGCCTTTCAAAATTTTTGCTTCATTCTAAGAAGTCACGACCCAACTCCATTGTGCCAAAAACCCCCCACAAACATCAGGGGTGGAAACATTTAAGTGTTTTTCTATCGAACTATGCAGGACAGTAAGTTCTTGTGCTGTGCTTTGGTTATTCATTTATTCAGTTAAACATTGATTTGTAGGAGACTTTCATTGTAATGGATGGCTCTGGAAAAATGAAGCTGTCTGGCCTCCCCCACAGAAAACCCCCGAATTTTGGAAAAGTTTTTTTATTTTGCATCCAAAAAAAGGCGAGCCAAGAGATATTCGTTTAAAAAAAGTAGAATTGCATCCCATGCAACCATGCAAGATGCAGTATTCAACCTATTTCTATTCATGCATAAAGGCTCAAACAAATTTGATGCAAGTTTGAAAGATTTGGCTGTTAAACGCATGTTCGATGAGATTACCTCAGTTATCGAAGAAAGCATAATGGAGTACCTAAAAGAACCCCTAATTTTACTGTAGGATACTACATTTCAACTGGGCGACTTTTAGGCTTCTCCCCTTATAATGTGCCACAGATGCCTCGTGGAGGAAAAAATTATACCAGTAGCTGTTTTGTTGCAGGAATAAAAATTTGTGGAAACCCATTCAATGTTTACACGCTGGGTATTTCAAGGGATACCTCAAGTGATTACTACCAGAAGAACGCAAGTTGTTTTCATAACCAATCATGAATTTGACTCTGAAAGTATGGCACTGAACTTAAGTCACGTTTTCTGCTGGCAACATTTAATTGACAACGTTAAATGAGTACTCAATTTACCCACCTAATTACAAAATGACATTATTAGCCAAATGTACAGTATTTTGAAAACAGATACCTCACAATTGGCTGAGCAGAAGGCCACCACCTACAGTGAACAATGGCCTCCAAAGTTCACCAACTACTTTTTTACCTCCTTGGCACAGGCATTTCATCGAAGGGGTTGGTGGGTACTCAAACCATTGAGAATGTTTTCCCTCAGTTCTAGTGAGTGTAAAACAATTGAAACATTTTTTATGTCAATTGAACTTTGTATTTCAATACAGATATTACCACTAATGCCAGTGAAAGTCTCAACAATGTAATCAGGTCTTGGACAAACTGGCGAGAAATGCCCTTACATATTGCTGCACTCACATTTTAATACTTATACGAGTATTACCTCATCTAATAGGATAGAGCAAAATATGGGTTGGGCGATTTCACATTAAAGCCACGCATTCCTTTACATCGAGCTTCAGAAATGCTGAAACGAGAAAACATGCAACTGGATAATATTTTGGAATTTGTTTGTTATGGGAATGTCGCTTCACAGATATCTCTCATGCAAATGGAACACTCACAATGCCGAAACGAGACTATCCCAGTACCTGGTTGCCAAGAAACTTGTAAGGCTTGTGCCAGACAAAGTAGTAATAAATTAGAATATTTGTTCTGTTGTCACAAAGCAAGGAGAGTGGGCCAGTACAAAGATGTGAAACTGCGGAAAAACACAACTGAATTCGAGGATGATGATGACAAGTTGGACATTCCAGTGGACGCACCTGCAATGCCAATACAACAAATTGTCAATTTGATGCCTACGGATCCCTCGGTTGAAGGAAAAGGATCACCATAGCCGGCTCACCTACAATCACAAGTATCCACAAAAAAAACTTAGAAAGGTATATACTGTTAATCATTTTTATGCTTTGCATAAACAATTATAATACATAATCATTCAGGATATTGACTCCCGAAGAAGAAGGAAACCTGATAATTGACAATGGATATAGTCCATCCCCAATCATGACAACCCCAATCTTGAAACTTACACTTAAAGACACCCAAATAAAAATTGCCACTCCTACTCCAACAATGCCAACCGCATCACAAGAATTCGAATCAATTTGCAACAAATACAGTGTACCTGAAGTAGAAGAGGTAATTATAATACGATTTATTTGTTTTACCACAAGAATTTTTTAAATGTTTGACAATTTTAAAATTCAATTATATTAAACAGCCAATTAAGAATCTAATGTAAAATATTTCTTCTTACCACTATTGTCTGTTTACGCATACTCCCATAGTCCCGTATATCGTAGTTAACCGCAGTTCTTCGATCCTCAAGTCCAAAACTAAAATTGATAATTCCACAATTTTGCAGTCGAATCTTAAAAAAATTCCATGATTTTAGTATTTTGTACAAATGATGGCATGGGAAGAGATTTAGGACTTATAAACGTTTTCAAATATTGCAAGCATCTGGAATAATGTTCTGCTAAAGAATAATGTTCTGCTAATGACCTAAAATTTTCCAGCGCTCTCCCTTTCATCACTGCCTATAAAATGTCATAAAATACCCAAAATAGATTTGAAAATCACATTTCTAACGAGTTTCTGGACTTTTCTGAAGTAAACCTGAAATATAAGAAAATGGAATAAGATGCAAATAAAACAATTGAAATGAATTATTAGGTACAGTAAAACTCCAACATTCTCATCAACTGGGACATTAGACAATTTTGTACACCTAAATTCAGTTTCCTGACACAATGTACTTTCGAAAAATATGGTGCAGCCAGGAGAACCTGGGTTACCAGCATTCCGGGCTGATGTCCTCACCACTAGACCACCACACCACGAGGTGAACCCAGATTAGGGTGCTCCCCTCGGCTACGATTTTTCAGCACACAACTCCAATGCTTGGTGGTCGTGAACCTAGGACCTTTGGCAAGTAGCAGCCTACCTGCTGCTTTTTGAACTGCCCACCAATGAAGTTGCTCCTGGCTGCACCATATTTTTCAAGCTTATTTTCACTCCAAAAATTTCCATATAATTTTCATTACAATGTACTTTTATTACCCTCCATAAGCATTTTCCATTTATTTTTATACGTGCTCCTAATACGCATCATATCATGACGGCCTTCTTTGTGCAAGGCCTTTTACTTATCTTATGCTGGTTTAGGGCTTGTATGCGTAGGAAATTGCTTTAGAAGAGTGTTTTTGGTGTTTTTATGGTTGTTGGACATCTAAAGAGTAAATTTTGAAAAAATTTAAATTTTTAAAATTTTTTCAAAAATTTTAAATATTTAAAATTTTCAAATTTTTGAATAGGAACCATGACTGAGACCCTGGGGTAGTAGTTCTGTAGTCCAAAAGTCAAAATTGGCTTCAGGAGTTCAGTTTAAGTTTTTTGAAGTTTTAAATTTTTTAAAATTTGGATTTCTAACTTTTCTGAGCTGTGTGGATATATAATTTTGTACAAATTTATACAGAAAAATGACCCTGTTGACGACATAAATGACAATGAACTAGTATTAAAAGGTGACATTGCAATGGAGGAGACATCAACAGATACATCGAATTGCAAATGTAACTGGGCAAGCAACACATTGTTGATTGGATGCAAATCAGCGCAATCTCCAAATTGCAGGGGATATTACCATCAAGTTTGTGAAAACATGTAGAACACCATTTATTTCAAAAAACGAACACCAAAACCATATTGGGAGTGCAGTGCATGCTTCAAAATAACACGTTTTGGATGGGCACCACCAGCTTTCACCATCAAACCGGAAAACTAAATTTACAAACTTAACAATACATGTACGTTGGACCCACGTTTTGCGACGTTCTACATACACGTTGAATTCAATCCTAATTTCTTGGAACAGGTAAATTAATTTAAACAGTTTATTCTGTGAACCAATTTCAGTTTCTAATTAACACTTTTCAGATACCTCCGAAACTTTCTCAGTTGTAGGGGTCTATGGAATTAGCCCTAGTGGGCAGCTAAGAAGAAGCAATATTGTCCTGGGCAAAGCATCTACATAACATTGACGCTTTAGGACTTGACAGATACCTTCAAATAGGAAATATAACAACAATAGATACTTTTAGTGCAGTGGACAAATTCTTCATCAATTTAATCAAGCCACTGGTATACTTGTACCAAACATCGACTTGCAGCAATAGCAACTGCCCAAGCAAAGAAGTCCCTACCCAAATTGACTTGCTAAACAAGTAAAAATAAGAAATGTACCAAAAAAACCTTTTTTACATTTTCTACTTTACAGGCATATTAAAGACAAAATGGATAAATTTGTATGCCGAGAGTTTTGTAAACTCCACGAACTATGTAAACAAAGATTGGGTGATTAAAGATGTGGTGGTACGTGGACTATACATCAGCCTGAATTGGTGCAACAGATATCTCTCATGTTGCCACCAATCTTTTTGTGGAATGCCCAATTCATGGATATATTCGACCCTCCCATTACTTGGACTGTAATAAATAAAAAGTTAGTGTTGCGTTCTTAACCTAACTGACTATTAACGCTTAATTTACACATTTTTTACAGATTCCGTCTAGGCTCAGTAATACTCCAGAATCAGAGCCATTTCTCTTGCATTTTAATAGGACCCAACACAGATACCTCGTCATATTATTTCTGTGATAGTATTATACGGAATTGCCAGAAGTGAACCAACAAAATGTTGACAAAATTGTAAGTGAATGTTTATTACAATAGGCTTTTTATTTTTCCATCTAATTTTTTCGTTATTACTCCTACTTTTTATTGCTAAAAAATGTGTGACCATATTTTTCTGTCTAGTTTTTATGTGATTTCTACTTTTTCAAGTGTAATATTGTAATTTGTATTATTTTAATTTTTCTCATAATGTTGTACATTTTTGTTTGTTTTAAATTGGTTGTACATATTTAGTTACCAGTTGTTGTATATATTTGCTTATTTGTTGTTGTACATATTCATTTTTAAGTTTTTGTATGTTGTATTTTCATTGTATATAGTTGTTTATTATGTTATTATTATTGTACAAGTTTGTTTTTTTTTGTTTTTCGTCCATATGCAAACAAAATGTATATTAGATATTGATAAACAGTTGAGCATTTAGATAAATTCACAAACCATTAAACATTTGAGCATTTAGATAAATTCAAGTGTACATAATGTATACGAATCTGGGTTGAGATGGGTTTTTCAACCTTGAAATTAATAATTGTGATATCTGCATATCGGCACTACATATCGGCCCATTAGACGTTGTGCTGATGGCGGATATTTCTCCACCATCCAGCATGATATCTGCTGATTAGATGTGCATATCCGCCAAAAAGGTTGACAACTATGACAAAATATTTGAAAGTTGATGACAAAGTATCCGCAATCTGCAAAACATATCTGCCGATTAGACATGGAAAAACTAGATTCGGCATCCGCGGATTAGACATAAATATCCACAAAAAAAAAGAGCGGATATTTATCGGCTGACAATATTCCCTTCCACCAATTAGACCATATCCGCCATCCGCATCCACACACCAATTCCACCAAAGTGATACCCTCTGTGGCTCTATGAAAACTTCACCCATAGGACAATGAATAAAAAATCTGAGTACAAAACAGTTGAGTCATTGACGATTATGCGACATGGAGCATTAAAAAACGTATAGGCCAGCTTTCCAATGAGTGGCAGTGATGGGTTTGTCACCATTTTGAAGATCCTTCTCCATCACTCACCAATGCAGCAGGTGATATACGTCAGTGGAGGTCATGTAAAATACAATAAGAATTGAGCCATATAGACTTTGCCAAGGGCCTCGCATTGGAGTTTCAGTTTACAGATCGAAATCATCAGAAATCACAGGATCAGTTTGACCTATGATGGTGTCACTGGTGGACATGTTGGGCCCATTATCCCTGGCAAAAACGATGGATCAGTCTTTTACAACAGTGAAACTCAAGGAGGGCATCCCACAGAGTAACATGTGCTCCAAACATCAAGAGTTTACATTTTTACTTGAGATGATCCAGCTTTTGAGGTCTTAAAAAGCAGATTCGATAGTCTTGGAAAACAAAGACGTCCAGGCATCGGATACTAGGAAAAATGGAAATACACCATATTTCACCATGGCGAAAAACAACAGTCAATCTACTGGGAATCGTTCCGAGACAGGAAATACAGTTATGGATGTTGAATATGTGCACGTTGTAGTCACAATCTCAGATAGATTCTCAGGGAAATAATGGTTGTGAACTGATTTATGGTGACATACAATAGCAGATGGTAAAAAGAATATGTTCCCTGGCAATAGACGAATGTTTTTTCAAGCTTTCCGAGCTCAATTAAAATTTAAAGATATGACAAGCAAACTAATACTATAATCTGTTTTTCTTGAAATGCTTCCAAATAAAGAAAGTGGAAAGCAAGTAGTATCTTAGATTTTTGCGATTTTCTGATAAACAGTATACCATGTAGGACGGGAAATTTGTGAACATACTGACCTAAACTTTATCAATTTTTCGAGTGAAAAATTTTACACTATAAACTTTACGTAAACGATTTTGACAACAATACTGATTTGTGTCACTTTTCCATTTTGAAGCATTTTATAAAAAACAGACTATAGAATGTTGTTCTATCTTCTCGATTTTTAATGATTTTGACCAATATTTTATGTCTCGATGGAAAAGATAAAAAGCATCTAACATTTTCCAATCATCCAAACTTTTTAGATAAGAAAAATGTGTTTCGAACAATGTTCAGAGCCGCAGATAGATGAGACTAGTACAATGAAGTTGTGTCGAAGAATAGTTTGGTTGAATTTGAGGATTGGTTCAGCACATTGGGAAAAGAATGCAGTGAGTTTTCACCAAGTTGATCGGAAATAATTTTCAAATTGTAGTCAAAAAAAGAAGCGAATGGATGATTCTGATTTGTACAAAAGCCATGAATTCGATTTTTCAATGGTTTAACGATTGCATTATTTGCGAACTGAATTGCAAGAATAAATCTCTGTCGGTGGAGAAACATAAAATTTCTGACATTGGAGGTATGGGTTGATCAAGGTCGGTGGTTGGAAAAGTATTGATGATGGATTATTTATCTTGGATCAGCTGGAACTGGTATAATATTCAAAATCGAAATTTAGATCCAGTGCATGATAAAGATATTGTTTGCAACGGAAGATTCAAACTATCAATATATTCATGAGTATGAGTTTAGGTTTAGTTTTTAGGTTTTTGACAACGTTTTTTTCGTGGGAATGGCATTGATTTTGACTGAGACATTAGACTGACATTAGACTTGTCACGTGCCGCTCAATTCCCCAACATCACGTGATTCCGATCATGTCAATATTTTGTTTTTCTTCATAATTTGTTTATTACTCATTCATGTTTTCGTTTATTTCATTTTTGCACATGCATTTTGTGTTCGTTTTTATATTTTTCATGCATTTCTATGTTTCGTTTTGTTGTATTTTTATTTCTTTATGAACGCGGGCTACAGTAGGCCCTTTAGCTAAAAACTTCCGCCAGTCGTGCTCCACGAGCACATGGCTATTTTTGGTGCATTCATGCACCTCTTATCATCAAAAATTAGTGTCGTTTTTGTTACGCAAAAACGACTAGCTAAGAAGTTTAGCTAAAGACGTTCATATGCTTAGCATAGGCACTGCAGTCGGCCTCAGTGCTAAACGCATGTGAACGAAAAAATGTCTATGTGCTCATAGGCATCTTCTGCATCGCATCTAGCTGCAGAAGTTAGCTTGGACGCCGAGAAACTCCGCCCAAGCTGCAGCTGTAGCCAAACATGTCCTTAAAAGGACATGTTTCTTTAGTTTTTTGCTCATTCTTGGGTTCACCAAGCTTCCGTCCGGTTGTAACTCCGCGTCCGCCGCCTTCGTTATAAATTTGCATAATTTTATATACACCTGTGCGTCCGCCGCCTTATTGCCAATAAATTTGCATAAATTTACCCTTGCTCACTGCGTCCGCCACTTACCATCTACAGTACCCACTGCCCATCAGTGCCAGGTGTCCGACCGCCCCCGGTTCGTGAAGAAAACGTTGGAGACTCGCCTCCCGCATGCCGCCGCTCGCCGCTAGGACTTGTGTGGATCGCATCCCCGCCCCAGTGCCAGAAGACCGAAAGTATCCAGGGACTCGCCGCCCGTTTCGTCGAATCGCCTGAGAAACAGGACTAGGTGAGTCTTCTCAGGGGATTATTGTTATTTGTGGGGTATTTATTGGGAAATCCTTCCTAAGTCGGTTTCCCAAGTTTTCCACAGATAAGTAGGGCCTCCACCTCTCAGGTTCGGGCTAAAAAGGGCTGTCTGGTTCATAATCGGGTCCCACAAATTAGGTCACTTTACGGGTGACCCTGTCCCCACTCTCACTGAGTAGGACTCGGGGATTGTCGCACCTAGCCTGGCAGCGTTGTCCGTTACCCTACAGCAAGACCCCAAGGACAACACCAGAGAACCAACTATAGACCTCTCTATAGCCACCATTCGCCAGGTTAGGCCCCAACGCCAATCAAGAGAAGCCTGGGGAAAATGCCAGTATCCATCAGGAGTCACAGCTTATTACTCACTGTAATAGGATCAATCTGATATGGTTCACCATCAATGTGACGTCTAAAACACGGTATTACCTGATGCGATACCCAAACCTCCCCAGCTCCACCGTTTAACGTGACATGGCGAGGCTGGAAAATCGACCTTAAGTCTGGCACTCGCCCTTAAGTGCAAAAACTTCACCCTTGGGTCAGAACCGGCCCCCAAGTCGGGTCAATTCCCATTTTAAGTCGGACAAGCCCCCTTAAAATCGGGTACTAGCCATCCAATAAGTCGGAGACCCCCCAAATTCGGGTTTACTGCCTGATGGGTCCGGAATGTCCCTTATTTCGGATTACCGCTACTGTAGGTCGGAAACCTCCCCTCAAGTCGCGTGTTATTACTGTAAGTCGGAAATCTTTCCCGTGCCACCGAGAGTTATTACTGTAGGTCGGGAACTTATCCCTTAACATCGAGTTTAATTACTGTAAGACGGGATTTGCCCTTACAAGTGATCTAAATGTGATCTATATGTGTAAATATTTATCTCATGCGTGTGTATTGCCCCTATGAGTAATAAATTCCCCCTGAGTCGTGTTACTTATCCCCAGAGTCGAGTTATTTGCCCCAGAGTTGAGTTATATATCGAGTATTCTGTATTTCTCCTCTGATTAATCCTGTATAGTCTACAAAATTAATCTGTGTTGTAAATTATCTTATCTGTCTCTTTCCCCTTTATTTCCCCCCCCCCCCCTCTTCTTTTGGGTGGTATACTGTAGCCCTCAGGGTGGGTGCCGTTACAGTACGCCTGTGCCCATTCCCGTACTGTAACTACAGTATACCCATACGCGAGTACTGGTATCACAGCTGTAGGGGTTGACGGCCTCTCCTGACTGTCGGTGGTCCAGGACCCCATGATACCGTACACCCTCCACGTATGATTCTAGACGTCATACGTGGCTGCGATCTGTTAATTGTGTACAGTATTTTTGTATGTCGGCGGAAACTGTCGGAACTGCTCACTTTTCCGGCCCCAAAAAATTTTACACTTACTGTTTACACATTTAACACGCGTATGTCCAAATCTCGTATTTCCCGTTTTTGGTTATTTTTCCCTCCTTTTCTTTTCGCGGTCATCTGAGCGGTATCAAAAAAAAAAAAAAAATGCCACGGCTACAGTATGACACCCTTACGTAAGTCTCTCTCTCTTTCTCATTTCTACTTACTGTAAGGTCTGTTCTCTTCTATTCTCAGGTTGTTGCATCTAGACCATAGACTTTACGGGTCATGCTCTTTGACGTCAGCAACAACAACGTTACCGGTTGTTGTTGTTCTGTGGTTCAGCCTCACGGATGCAACCACTGACGTCTGCAACAGCCGCTTCACTTGCTGTTGCTTTAAGGGGTGGGTAGCCCTCCGGGTTCTACTCCTGACATCAACGGTGACATCACGTGTTGTTGTTTAAGTTAATACTCCGGCAGTAATGACTTCTGATGTCTGCAACAGCTGAAGCTTATGTTGTTGTAACAGGTTCGGCTGGTTCTCTGCACCCCATCTGTGAAGTCAGCAATGGTGACACACAGTGTCACTATTCAAAGATGTGCAGGTCTTACGGGTGCCACATCTGACGTCTGCAACAACTGCATCTCATGTCATTGACTTAAGGTATCAGACCCTCGGTTCCACCTTTTGACGTCAGCAACGGCACCATCACGTGTTGCCGTTACCGATAGTTGGCTTCAGGGCCCTATTGCTGACGTCAGCAATGACAACGTCTCATGTTCTCGCAGCAGGAATTGAGGTTACATGATCCTATTTCTGACGTCCGCAACGGTAACATTACGTGCTACTGCAGGGGTTTTGCTGGCCTTAGGCACTCACCCCTGGCGTCTGCAACTGCGACATGATACTTGAATACTCTTATCCCAGGCACCTGCAGTCAGCACCAAGGTCATGTGTTGGTTCATACCCCCTACCTTTTGACGTCAGCACCAGGTTACTGTCGGTCCTATGAGTATTCAACTTGAGTCGTAGGTGGTTGCTGGCGCATGGTCCTATCACCTACCTCTCTTGTCAAAGGGTTGGTATGTGTCTGGGGACACCATAGACTTTACGGGTCATGCTCTTTGACGTCAGCAACAACAACGTTACGGGTTGTTGTTGTTCTGTGGTTCAGCCTCACAGATGCAACCACTGACGTCTGCAACAGCAGCTTCACTTGCTGTTGCTTTAAGGGGTGGGTAGCCCTGGGGGTTCCACTCCTGACGTCAGCAACGGTGACATCACGTGTTGTTGTTTAAGTTAATACTCCGGCAGTAATGACTTCTGACATCTGCAACAGCCGAAGCTTATGTTGTTGTAACAGGTTCGGCTGGTTCTCTGCATCCCATCTGTGACATCAGCAATGGTGACGCACCGTGTCACTATTCAAAGATGTGCAGGTCTTACGGGTGCCACATCTGACGTCTGCAACAACTGCATCTCATGTCATTGACTTAAGGTATCAGACCCTCGGTTCCACCTTTTGACGTCAGCAACGGCACCATCACATGTTGCCGTTACCGATAGTTGGCTTCAGGGCCCTATTGCTGATGTCAGCAATGACAACGTCTCATGTTCTCGCAGCAGGATTTGAGGTTACATGATCCTATTTCTGACGTCCGCAACGGTAACATTACATGCTACTGCAGGGGTTTTGCTGGCCTTAGGCACTCACCCCTGGCGTCTGCAACAGCCACATGATACTTGAATACTTCCCACGCACCTGCAGTCAGCACCAAGGTCATGTGTTGGTTCATACCCCCTACCTTTTGACATCAGCACCAGGTTACTGTCAGTCCTATGAGTATTCCACTTGAGTCGTAGGTGGTTGCTGGTGCATGGTCCTATCACCTACCTCTCTTGTCAAAGGGTTGGTATGTCTCTGGGGACTGATGCCTGGGAAACATCAGTCCACATACATACACCACCTGAGATGCCCCTAGTCTGCGTACTGATCAGGTTGTCCGCCCAGGTAGCGGCACTGTTGATCAGCACGTGACTGCTTTCAAGCTTTAACTGCAGGTTTGAACGAGTTACACTCGGCCTCAGCTGGGTTGGTTGTTGACTCCTGTAGACGGTAGGCATTTGCAGTCAGTACTGCCTGTGCCTGACGTCTGCAAGGGTTCAGCAATCTTCTTGTAAATTTCTTATCTAAATTCACTCATTCTCTTTCATCTCATCGAGCTGTCATACATAGATCTTCTTTAGTGTCCCCGCTGTAGTGGTTCCCGAGGGACGGCGGCACAGCCTCCGGTTGGGCCTAGAGTGTATAGGACCCCCTGTCATATTTCATTCACTTGAACGCCTTCGTTAACTGGCTTAACGATGCCCGCGCTAGAGTCGCCACTGACCCAGAGTCCGCCTCCGCGGTCCACCCCTTGTTAGTCATGTAAAGTAATAGGCACCGTTGAGTCCGCCTCAGCGAAGGTATTGAGTACGCCTCGATACATAACTGGGTCTGCCTCAGTTATTTTTACACTCATATTCACCCAGGGACACCTTGTACCTGTGATCCCTTAGATGTTTTCGGGTGCGCCCTCAAAACATCCAGAGTAATTCATTTTAACTGACTGAGTGTGTCAGAATAGCATCCTTGGTACCCGTGCTCCTTCTCTCTTCCACTGTGTGACCTGCGAGCCTCATTTCATCTCAGTGATCGGCAACCCGGCCACCAGCTGTATATAATACTCCTGGAGAGTGTCCGTTCTGTTCGGAATGCGGGCTCCCGCTTCGGACACGGCTGTAAGTTACTTGCGAATGTCGTCCAGCAGGGAACCTCTGTATAGTCCATCACACTATACAGGGATCGCAATCGCTCCTGGCGAGTGAGGCCCGTTGTGTAACTGCTCGACCCCTTTTGCGTAACTAGGTTTGTAAACTAGTTTTGTCCCTATTTATTGCTCCCTTTTAAGTTCACTTTCAGTTGTCCACATCCTTTTACCTTTATGCCACTTTATGCGCTACTCCTGGTGAGTAGGATCTTGCCGGCTACGAGTCCGCCTCGCCCCAAGGTTTGTAAACTAGTACAAACGGTCGAACCTCCAGGAAAAATCCCTCCTGAGCAGGTTCATCCGTCATCTTATTTCTCGGCAGGAAAAACCGCCTTTTCTCTCCTCTTATAACTAATCTTCTGTCCTTCTCGGCTATTCTAATTGCCGGGTCCAGGCCCCAACTCTACATTTTGGTCCATCACGGGCGACCAGATAAATTCCCTTCTGCGTCACCCTGGTGTACTCTGATCTTGCATCTTACAATCCTATTCCATTCTAGCTCCCTTTTCGTGGTCGCTAGTCTTAAGCTAAATCAAGTTTACGTAACAAACGCCGTCGCGCACGCGTTTTTCGAATTCACGCGCTCTTTCGCCGCGAATTCAAAAGTAGTACTCACTTTCACTTTACACAATAGAGACACCCCGTCGTTCCTGCCGTCTCAGTACCCAGCCTGTACAGACCAGTGAGCCACTCTCTATTCAATTTGACTTAATTGCTTCACGTGCAAGGACGTCTGTTCTAACCACCTTACGGGAAAATGAACCCTCGGACATGAAGTCGGAAGCTGATCTCCCTTCACAGATCGAGAACAAGGTCCAGGCAGCATTTGAGAATGCTCTTGGACCCCTCAACCAATAGTTAGAGGCCATGAATGGTCGTTTGCACCCTCCCGTGTCCAGCTTTATGGCCCCTCCAACCTTCTCCGGTGCTTTTGGTGAGTCTATCACTGATTTTATGTCGCATCTTACTCGTTTCTTTACACTCCACGGTGTAAGCGAAACGGATCATGCGTATAAAATCGCCTTTCTGGAGTCATGCCTCACGGGTCCTGCTCTTGCCTCCTACCGGGACTTTAGCAGCAGCACTCCAATACCTACCCGCTACGAAGAGTTTACGGTTTTCTACGGAGAGATTTTCCGGTAGAGCGCGACTCTGATCTGCATCAGCAGCTGATCCAAGATCGACTGCAGAAGCCGACAGAGTCCGCGATAGTCTACCTTGAGCACCTCAAGAGACTATCCAGGGTAGCGTATCCAGATCTCGCGATGGATGTCCGAGATTCTATCATCAAACCTATCTTTCTGCGAGGATTGAAACCGGTCCTCCGAGATAGTATCAAGTTTAGGGAGTTTACGACTCTTGAAGAGACACTCAAGGCAGCCTGTTACGCAGAATCCCAAATCTTTCGGGACGAGATCCGGAACACTGCACCATCTAACGCCGTTTTCTCTTCAGAGCCTAAACACGCCGGATGTAATCCCGACATGCCTAACAGAAGCGCAAACGGTCGTCAGAGCAACGCTCCAACATCGTCATCCTCCGCCGATGAGGTTCGCGGCTTGAAACAGGAAATGGCCAGGCTAACGGCCCACGTAGCGAAGCTCACGGCCCAGGAACGTGCACCAGCGCCAATCCAACAGACGCCGCCTCCACAGCCGTCGACACCAAATCAGTCGGCCGGGCCACGCTCGTCGGGAGCACACCTTCAACCGTGCTCCTTCCATGGACTGTGTACACATAGCGATGCCGACTGCCGGGCCCAGCGTCCCACCGGTGCCGCTCCCGGTAACAACACCGCTAACGGTGGTCGCTGTTATTTTTGCCGTACACGTGCCCACCCCACCGACGGACGTGATAGGCCATGCCCTCATTGTCGTCAAGTGCGAGTGCACCGATCAACTGCCTGTCCGCAGCGCAATCCGGCAACCACGGGTGAGAATGACTACCAAAATACTGGTTATTCTTCCCAGGGGACAAATGTGTATCATCAGAGAAATGGTTATCACCCTCCTAACGGGATGGGGAACCAATATCGGCAGCCCATACGTCGCAACAATGCCGTTGGGGCTACCGATGGCCCTCCTCATCCAGATCCTCTTGATCTGGATGATGAGGCACTTGCTGAACACCTGACAGATCCTTCACAACAGTGTTATTCTGTCTGCATTATCAGTAATGGATTTTCAGTGGTCCAAGCAGCCCAGGTACCCGTACCGATAAATGTATCGGACATACCGCTGCCACCACCACCACCAAGGTATGCAATGCCGGTCACTCTGGACCCTTCGACGACACCGCAGTTTGTTGGCCACGCTAACATCCTCGCATCGTATTGCATCCCCAAAACCACGACTGCCGAGCCAACTCCAGCCGCAAATAGGACGTCTTCGGCACCACCGGCCCGCATCGTCCCTCGAGGACTACCGCCTTCGATCCCCAGGATTCGGCTATGGAAGTCCTCGACCAGGTCGAGCCCATGAATTTGTCAGGTATACTACCTTCTTCTTCAGGTGATCCTAGAGTAGGAACCAGAAATCTATCTCAGTCCACGACTCTATCGATTTCTTGTTCACAGCGCCATCGCCCGTCCAAGACACGATGTTGGCCATCTGGTCAGTTGACCTGGCCAAGAAATACCCGCATTTGCCGTGGACCCTGCTCAATGAGCCATCGCATGTCGAAGCGCTCACGGCCGCCGACGTGGTGCTCGCGGCACCTGTATCAATGCGACTCTTACAACCCGACGTCGCCCGACGGGCACCCGAGTTCATTGCCAATGGGACTATCAAAATCTCGCCCGTCGAGAAGTTTTTATTGGATGGGGAGCCATCCTCGCCTTCGGTCGATGCGGTCCGCCGAGCAGTCGAACAGGCCAGTCGGATCCTCCTGCCTGCTGTCGCCGCTACATCACCGACAGCAGCGCCACCTGTTGCCGCGACATCGCCAACAAAAATGGACATTACTGCTTCCTCCCCCCGGGCCAAGGAACCCGCAAATGATCCTACACCGCTGGCAACAGCCCAAACTACAACGTCGGCACCAGCCCAAAATACATCGTCGGCAACAGCCCAAATTAAATCACCGGCACCAGCCCAAGAGACATCTCAGACCGCTGCGACCAAGTCGCCCGTCGTCGAACACATGGCCGTCGACGAGACCCTACATCCGGTTAACGAAGACGTCAGCATTGTTGAGGAATCTCCGTTCCCAACAGCAGTCGCCCCACGGTCGCCAAAAATCGGTATCCTCCGGGAAATCCATACGTGTGGTGGATTGGTCCTCGATTTCCCCGGCCAGGAACCCATCTCCTCTGACAGTGTCGAAGAAGAAATCTGACACTGCCCCTCAGGCCAGATTTGTGAAAATGTGTGAACACTTACAAATCACGTTTGTACAGTTGTTTTTGATAATAAAATTGACCTTGGTAACATCACTGTTTCTAGGGGTGAGTTTGTCAGCACCGGCGGCTCAGTATCAATTTTGTGGTCTCTCAAGAAGCGGACATCCACTTGAGTTACCCCAGCGTGTAGAGTGTAAACCACCGCAATCTTCATGGAGCCCGCGGCGCATCAATGTTATGGTGTATGTCCCTAGTTCAGACCCGATTACAACCACAGCGTGGAAATGCACATTGCGCACCCGCAAAGTCTGCACCAACACTGGTTTCTTCAGCTCTAGGGGCATCACTGCAGACGTCATTACCACTCAGCACTTAGCACCTGCGTCCTGCACGCTAGCACATCGCACTAAGATGTTTGGTTCACAAAAACTTGTCCGCATTCGCCCTGGCTTTTATAGCACAAACCAAACATTGGAAGTGATGTACGAATGGTGCTGCAGTGACGTCTGCAAGACAGTGACTAACCTCTTCATCGAGGAGGGACAAGTCGCTTCGTGGGACGGCACTACGGCCCTAAGCACCTTAGGCGATGTAGGTGGATGCAGTCCCACTGCAGGTCAGTGCACTACTCTAGACGGGGTCATTGTCTGGCCTGCACAAAACTTCACAGCGCGGTGTCATTATCACCCCAAGGGAAATTACACTGCGTCTATGTCAGGGAACCACATCATCATGGATGATCTAGAGGTTGCCCTCAAGATCCCGGGAAACTCCCGCGTCTTCCAACTGTGCCCAGAACTTCGTTCCACCACAGTCCGGATGGATCAGGGTCTTCTCCTATGCATCCACGGGAGATACAATTTGACCCAAAACTTGTTCAGGCTGGCAAAGGACACACGTCCCGATCCTGTCAATGCCAAACTGAACTACCTGGCTCAGCAGATCAAGGAGTCGGAAATTAACGGTTTCTGGTTCACGTGGCTTGAGCTCTGCTCTCATGCTCAACGCTATCTTGATCTGACTTGGCAGTTGCTTCGCTTCGACCCTACCTTGGGTGCCCGGGCATTCCTCCAGAGGAATGACCTGACGGCGGAATTCACAGGCGATGCACTGACAGTATGGCCGTGTCAGAAGGTCAACGCCACCTACGTTTACCACTCGTACCGGGTGGGAAACGTTTGCTACAAGTACTTACCTGTACAGGTCGGCGGCACCATCTATTTCGCCACCCCCAGTGGCCCAGATCTCATTAAATCTAGCCCAATTGTGCCGTGTCATCACCACTTTGCAGGGATTTTCCAAAATCGCTCGGGCTGGTTTACTGAGTCTGGAGCGGTCCATGTGAGCCATGTCCCACTGGAACTCTTCTGGAAGCAGCGTTATAACATCACTCACTTTGATGCACCAGCGCTCTTCCATGACCAGTTGGCGATGACCCCTTCAAACTTTGCCTTCTTTAAACAGTACGTTTACAAGACTGAGCAAATTGAAGCGGTACTTAACCGGCTGGTAAACTTTACCGCTGGTCTATCCCTGCAACCAGACGCCATCTACCAGGCCTTTGCAGGGGTAGGAACCGACATCAAGGCCTCTCTGGAAGGTGTCGGTCTGGCAGCAAACCATGTTATTACGGGTCAACAACACACCCTCGCCCAGGGCTTGCATGCTGTCCTGAGCGGGCCGGTCCAGTTAATCTTTAACATCCTAATTACCCTGACAGTGCTGATCAGTGTCGGATACCTTCCCTTTCTTGGTGTATCTTATTATCTCAGCTACCGTCTGCGGAGCAAACAGGTCAGGTTTGTTAGCCGTTTCTCCCCGTTGTGTCTTTACCGCAAAGTCCAACGCTGGATCGGTTTTCACTACGTGCAAAACGATGTACCCTCCCAGCTTGACCGAATCACACCGTGCTTCGTCGTGCTGCTGGATGCCGAGGAAACTCCGGCTTTCCTTGATACGGGTTGCCCCCGCACTATCATTAGCCAACGTCTTCATAAGGCCCTGGCTAAAGAAAGTCGGAAGGCGGTCATGGCGTTCCAGCATCATGACCACTTTAACCCATTGATGAGCATCAATGGTAAAGCCGTTCATACCATCCTTTCGGGACCATATGAAATCATGTTGCCCGGAAACCGCCAGCCGAACACACGGATCGATATACATCTCCATGTGTGCAAGACTACGTCTCCCTTCTGGGCACCTGTTGACCTTATACTCGGACTGGACTTCCTAGAACAGTTCAAGAACATTATGTTTGACTACCAACGTAATGTTTGTCGGCTGGATGCGGTAGAATTACCCCTCCTGCTGACCACGCCCGAGATTGACCAGATCGACCCCTGGTGGGAGAACACCCGTGTTCTCTCAAGAGGCTCACACAGGTCGGGATCGCGATTGCGGTCCAGGGCTTCGTCCATCTCTCGGCCACACTCACGGGCCTCCTCAGTTGCCTCATCACGTGGGTCAACCAGGGGATCCCGGGCCTCTTCTAGACGGGCAAGTCGTCATTTGTCGACCTTGCACGGGTCAGGTTGCCCTCGACCTCCGCCTGGAAACTCTCCAGTCATGCTAGAGAAAGGCCAATACCGTGAGCCAAGTGATTCAGATGCTCCGGCATCACCCGTGCCAAAGGCGCCACCGCTATCGGACACCGAGATTGAATCACTAGGAGCTACTCAGAGCCCAAGGGACCACTCAGACCACGTACTCACGGTACAGGATGAGTCCACCCTTCTGAACGACCCGGAACCCTCCGCCAGATACGCTCTAGTAGGTCTACTACATCGTACGGGACTGCCGATTCCAAAGCGGTCCGGTAAGACCAAACACACTAGTGGTGCCACCACACCTGATTCCGGTCATGTGGTCTCTGCTTTTTACCCAAATGATATTCGGACACCCCATATCAGAGTTCTTCTTAACAACTGGGTAGAAGCAAAGGCACTGGTCGACACAGGAGCTGTTTTCTCACTCCTGGACCACAAGTTAGCGGCCCAGCTGCCCAACTTGACACTTTCACCAACCAGGGCTCGTCCTATCGCAGCCAACGGGTCCCCGATCCCACTGCTAGGCGCAGCCTACATCACGGTTACAGTGGCTGATGTCTCTGAACGGATTCAGGTCCAAATACAGGAGAACTGTTCAGCTGAACTGGTCCTCTGAACAAACTTCCTTGGCCGGTTCAATTGTGTCAGCTTGAACTGGGAGAAATCCTTCCTCCAGTTCAAAGAAAGTAGAATCCCCTGTGACGGTCTCATCCACAGCCCACCTTCTGCCCACGGCGCCTTGCCCCTGAAGGACTTGGTAATTCTGGAGCCTCGCTCCCTGACACGATCCACTGTACCTGTTCCACCAATCTATACGAATGTACCTGAAGTGGCCTTCTTTCCGAAGCACCTCACCGGATCTCAAAGACACGTATATTTTGCTGGGAGCGTGAGTAGTGTGACCAACGGTCACATACCACTTCAAGTAGTTAACCCGAATACTCATTCCGTGGTTCTCTACCCGCACATGACCATCGGTCATGTGCAAATGCATAGTGAGCCCTCACGGGAATCACTGGTCGACTCAGACACCGTCCTCGATCGTCAGTGGGTCGAGGCCAATGCTGTAATCTCACCGGACATCTCCCCTCGGGACCGGGCAGCCTTACTCGACCTGCTGGTTGCATACACCGATCTTTATGCTCTTGATGAAAAGGACACAGGTTCCACTGATCTCATCCAGCACAAAATCAGCACGGGCGATGCCCGCCCAGTCCGCCGTTTCCCTTACCGGTCCTCACCTAAGGAAAATGATCTCATCATGTAGGAGGTCAAGGCGCTCCAGGAGAAAGGTATTATTCGGCCGAGCACTTCACCGTGGGCTACTAATACTGTTCTGGTGTGCAAGAAAAACGGTTCTCACCGTATGTGTGTTCACGAAACGAGGTCACGAAAAAGGATGTCTACCTCTCCCACGGATAGATGACATTCCCGACACACTCAAGGGTATGAAGTATTTCACTACCCTTGACCAGGCTAACGCTTATTGGTCAATCCCGATTGCCGAGGCGGATAAGGAAAAGATGGCATTTAATACGCCTATTGGACTTTACGAATTCAATTATTTGCCTTTCGGTCTGTGCAACGCACCAGGGACATTTCAACCCCTTATGGACCTCCTCCTTACTGGAATCCAATGGCGCACGGTTCTGACCTATCTCGATGACATTTTGGTGTTCGGGAACTCTTACACCCAAATGCTTGAGCGCCTGGCAGAAGGGTTCGCCCGTCTTTGCCGGGGTGGAATGAAGCTCAGACTGAGCAAGTGCAAATTCTCGCACTCAGAGGTAGAGTACCTAGGCTATCGCATCTCACAGAGCGGCCTAGAACCTGACCAAGCCAAGCTGGCCGCCGTCCAAAACCTACCCATTCCACAAAACGCCAAAGACATCAAGTCCTTCCTAGGCCTCGTGTCTTACTACAGGCGTTTCATCCCTGGTTGTGCCCGGCTCAGCGAGCCACTCACCAAGCTCTTACGGAAGGAAACTACTTTCCAGTGGTCAAAACCTCAGCAGGAGGCGTTCGAAGAACTCCGCCGCCTGCTGACCAACCCTCCTATCCTGCGCCATCCGGACTTTTCGAAATGCTTTATCCTTCAAACTGATGCAAGTATTTCTGGGATAGGAGCGGTTCTAAGCCAGTTAGACAAACTTGGATACGACCATCCTGTCGCCTACG
This sequence comes from Romanomermis culicivorax, assembly GCA_963922205.1. NCBI lineage: Eukaryota > Metazoa > Nematoda > Enoplea > Mermithida > Mermithidae > Romanomermis > Romanomermis culicivorax. Next base: position 1,277,158 of record CAWUHX010000047.1, read on the forward strand.
CCAGCCGAGGGTTAACAGTGGCCGAGAAAAACTATTCCATTACAGAACTGGAAACTCTCGCTGTTGTCCATTTCGTCAAGCACTTTGGACCATACCTCTTCCAGCAAGAGGTGGTCGTTCAGACTGACCATACCGCGGTCAAAGCAGTATTGGAGAAGCCTAACCCCTCTGCTCGGATCGCTCGGTGGGGACTCGCGCTCGCCGAATTCAAACTGACAATTCCGCCGCGAAAAGGTCAGTCTAATGGTAATGCTGATGCATTATCACGCCTGCCGGATCCTAACTCCCTCACCGATCAGAGTATTGATGATACTCCCCTTTACAGACCTGAGGGGCATGTTATGATGATCACCAATGGTGCGCAGCACCTGGCGAGATCAAGAACCTTGACCGATAGTGTGCAGCACCTGGGGCGTTCAAGCAATTCAGCACCGATCACTGCTGGCGCGGAGTGACCGGTACGATCAGAGTCTTATGCCGAGATATCGGTTGGTGCGCAGCACCCCAACCTTTTCGCTGCTCAGCTGGAGGATCCGGATTTAGCCGACATCATTCGCTCTCTTAAGCCTCTGGGCGACCAGAATGATGTGCGAGGCTACCATCTGTTGGATAACGTTCTTCAGAAATGGACAGGCGAGTCCAATAAGATTGTCATACCCAGATCCATGGTTACTACCATTATCCGGGCTCATCATGATGACATCTTAGCTGGACACTTTGGTGCTAAACGTACTGCGCAGCTCATTGCTCGCAGATACCACTGGCCTTCCCTCAGTCGGGATGTCAAATCCTTCTGTCAGCGGTGTGATCTTTGCCAATGGAATAAGCCCGCTCGACAGAAAACCACTGCGACCCTGAAACCTATCACCATCACGGGACCGTTTCATCGGGTAGGTGTCGACTGTATGGGACCAATGACCACTAGCAAAGCTGGCAACCGTTTCATCGTAGTCTTCATCGACTACTTTACGAAATGGGTCAAAGCTTTTGCTACTCTGGACATCACTGCACACACCATAGCCCGGCTGTTTGTAACGCAAATTGTCTGCCGGCACGGGGCACCGCAGATTCTTCAGTCAGATCGTGGCACTGATTTCACATCAAAACTGATGACTGAGATCACTGCAATCTGCGCAACGAAGAAGATCCACTCTACCGCCTATCATCCGATGACCAATGGCGAGGTGGAAAGAGCTAATCAGATGCTAGCGACACGGCTACGTATGTATGTTCACCACAGACATACAGATTGGGATGAACACCTACCGTATGCTGTGTTTGCCGTCAATATCAGCATGAATGAGTCAACAGGGTACTCGCCCTTTGAACTCATGTACGGTCGCACACCCATGCTCCCTGTTGATGCCGCGCTCTCATTCAACCCTCCGGCCCATATCATTAATGTTTCCTCATATGATATGGAGGTCAAACGTCATTTCACGAATGCGTTAACCTTGATCCAGAGTCGGATTGAGAAAGCACAGGAGGCCTATGCACGGTCTTACGACTGGAGGGCACACGATGTCTCGTACAAAGTAGGGGATCAGGTGCTCAAACTGCGCACCTCCAGGAAATGTGGACTCACTCCTAAATTGCTGCCCATCTACGATGGGCCCTATCTTGTAACAAGTGTGGCATATCCCAATGTCACACTTCGTCTCGAGACGGATCAGGAAGACACTGTACATGTCAACCAGCTTCGACTTTATGTGTCCCCTGAACCACCAAGTGAAGCAGAGGATACACCTCCCACTTCACAGGCAACGGATTCGGCACCCTTGTTGTATCCTTCAATATGCCGGGACTTTACACCGAATTTGATTGACCCACATCTTGATGCAGAGGTCCCCGACCCTTAATTCAAGATGCATTCTCTTCATTGTCCCCGCTTACGGACGAGGACGTCCTTTTTCGAAGGACCGCCGTGCCCCTCACGAAGTATCCACTCTTGTCCATACTATATCTTAGTGGATAGAAGAGAATGTGCAGCAACCAAAGCGTCACATCTTAGGTGCATCCCCATGCGATAGCCTACACTTCACTGGGTGCATCCTCTGCGATAACCCGACAATCTGTACCTCACTGGGTGCATCCTCTGCGATAACCCGACAATCTATACCTCACTGGGCGCATCCTCTGCGATAGCCTACATCTTGCCCTGAAAATTTTTTCTTTTCTGTGTTCTAGACTTTCGCACAGGATATTCAATGTCTGCAACTCCACGCATCAACAATTTCCGGTTACCATACTGTCGAACGAATTACGATCAAAGAAGGCTCCATCTGCCAACAACCCAACAGACCTACTCGACCACTCGCCGTCGCACCTTGGAACGACCTACGACCACGGACACGCCGCACAAACCTCACTACTAACCACCACAAGGACGAGGACGCCCTTTTTCGAAGAACCGCCGTGTCACGTGCCGCTCAATTCCCCAACGTCACATGATTCCGGTCATGTCAATATTTTGTTTTTCTTCATAATTTGTTTATTACTCATTCATGTTTTCGTTTATTTCATTTTTGCACATGCATTTTGTGTTCGTTTTTATATTTTTCATGCATTTCTATGTTTCGTTTTGTTGTATTTTTATTTCTTTATGAACGCGAGCTACAGTAGGCCCTTTAGCTAAAAACTTCCGCCAGTCGTGCTCCACGAGCACATGGCTATTTTTGGTGCATTCATGCACCTCTTATCATCAAAAATTAGCGTCGTTTTTGTTACGCAAAAATGACTAGCTAAGAAGTTTAGCTAAAGACGTTCATATGCTTAGCATAGGCACTGCAGTCGGCCTCAGTGCTAAACACATGTGAACGAAAAAATGTCTATGTGCTCATAGGCATCTTCTGCATCGCGTCTAGCTGCAGAAGTTAGCTTGGACGCCGAGAAACTCCGCCCAAGCTGCAGCTGTAGCCAAACATGTCCTTAAAAGGACATGTTTCTTTAGTTTTTCGCTCATTCTTGGGTTCACCAAGCTTCCGTCCAGTTGTAACTCCGCGTCCGCCGCCTTCGTTATAAATTTGCATAATTTTATATACACCTGTGCGTCCGCCGCCTTATTGCCAATAAATTTGCATAAATTTACCCTTGCTCACTGCGTCCGCCACTTACCATCTACAGTACCCCCTGCCCATCAGTGCCAGGTGTCCGACCGCCCCCGGTCCGTGAAGAAAACGTTGGAGACTCGCCTCCCGCTTGCCGCCGCTCGCCGCTAGGACTTGTGTGGATCGCATCCCCGCCCCAGTGCCAGAAGACCGAACCCAGGGTTTCGGATTCTTATAAAAAAGTGTAAGGTATAATATAATGTCAAGTATAAAAATGTATAAGATTGTCCAAGATCTTATGAATATTTGTAATAGACAGTATAAACTACCTTACAGAATTTTGCCATGACCATCCCATACCGTATACTTTATTATAATGATCTTATGCCATGTCTTATAGAATTTTATGACATGATGTTATCCTATACCTTACTCAATTTTACAATATTCTTTTCACCCTAGTAACTAAATTGATAAATTTTATTTCATGCAGGTATAACAACGAATAACACAAATCTATGTAATCAACAATGAATGGACTGATTAGATCATATTGCACGAAATCTTCCTGTAAAGACAAATAGTGAACATCAACAACAAAAAGTAAAGTGTTTAACAATAAAACAGAATCAACAGATTTTACAATGAATAAAATGAGGAATAGATCAAAAATTGCACAACTCACCCATAAGTACTAAAAATAAATCATTAATAGTGAAAGTAAAGCATTAAGGGTCATTTATACTTGTCTTTTTTGATGGTCTGTTGGAAGCTACCCTTGGTCATTTTCTACAAAATCACAGTTATCCTTTCCAATTAAAAGTTGATTTTCAGGCTGTTGGTGATCGATTCCATTGAAAAAGGCAAGCATAAATAACCCTTTATGATAAAACAAACCATTACTTTAAAAAAGTGGGGACGATTGCATAGAAGTTGACAGTACACTCTGCTTTTGTAATTGAATGGGACGTCGTTTTTCTTTGTGAGTGTCTTTTTTTATCCGAAAGCTGTCTAGCATTGTGCTCAGCTGAAATTTACAAATGTTTCAACTTGTACAACTATTTTGGTAAACAAGAGTATAATTACCTCATCGTATATCTGTTTGGTAAACTTGACACTCAGTTTCATTTGTTTGCAGATGGCATGCTTATAAAACAAAGTATTGTCAACGAAAATTTGTTTGAAAAATAGTATGATTATACAGGTTGACTGATGCATGCTTGGAAAAACATTTCGATGAGAATTGTGTAGTGTTCAAATTTGTTACATGGTACATACTTTGGTGTAGTGCACAGCATAATGTTTTAAGAAAACACTGACTCCATTAATTTTGAAGATAGGGAGGAAATAACTCAGCTTTGAACTTCCTCATCATTCTGAATCTACTATATTACCCTAAATAAGTGCCCAAGATGCTACTGTTTCAGATTAGCCCTGTGGGAAGAGCAAAAGTTTTCAAATCTGTATTCTATGTACATATCAACTCCAGATGTTATTGTGCTTTGCATGCTAATAAATTTTACAATTCAGTTTCATTGTTGTCTTGTTTTCAGATGCATTGCATACCTTTCTCCTCCTTGCTTGAAACAAGTTTTTTTGAAAGATCAAGTGATCCTCAAACCTGGTAAGTCAGAAGACCTTCTAACCTGCTAAACCAGCATATTAAGCAACCTTCTGATTAATTAATGCAGATTTTCAGTAACATGTGTACATTAGAACCACGCATGCGCATGGGGGTATGTACCCCCTGTCGAAAGTTCCCTACCCCCAGCAGAATTTTTTGAAACTTAAAGTTTAGCATCCAGGGCATTAAATTCATGCCAAAAGTGGTAAAAATCGGAAAATTTTCTGGCCCTTCATGCCATACTTATTCCAATATTATTTACTATTTCCTTTCTGACCAAAAATGATGTGTACATAATCACATAAGATCGTTTTTCTCAAAATAAAGTTATCACTTTTGTTCGAAATTTAAAAAATGTTTTCATACCTGAAAAGTATTGACATCAAAAGATGCAGCACATCAAAAAATGTGGCTTGCAGAACATTTTTTTGCTCACCCCCCTCCTCTATCTCCCAGGCAAAAAAGTCCATGGACCCTCCCTCTGGAAAATTCTTGCCATGCATGTCTGTTGTCAACCCATATATATGCTGAAATTTAGATACATCAACCTCTCTCTCTTTTTACCATTGAGCAATATAAACATTATTTAATCATAAAACTTGCTTTCATCCTCCATTAGCATTTGCTTGAGCTCCAGACGCATCAATAACATCTACTGCCACATTGTGAAACATCGAATGACTGATTTGTGCTCCATTTTCAGCATTCCTTATGCATTCTTGGTGCCGCGTGTAAAATGCATCAATCAAATCTAAAAATGCATAAAAGTGAATTTATTAATAAAACATGGATTATAGTGGACCAAAAATGTATTTACACTTGAGAATTTTGATGCCACTAGGATCTAGATCTTCCAGCAGTTTTCGAGTTTGACGGGTAGAATCCGTATATGTGTGTAAAATTCAATACTTGTATTCAGCCAGCAAGTCCCCATACATTTTGCAAACAATGGTTTTTATGAATTCTGCACCATTATAACCTTTTTCTTTACAAATGTCATTGACAATTGACGACAAATTGACACCCTCGCCGGAAACATTTAACCATTTGAGCTGAATTATGAGATTGTGGGTAGAATAAGCTCTTAATTTCTAGATCTTCCTTAGGCTTAACTTAGGGTACAGCAGTTTTGCCAGACTTGAATTCACTGAAAAATCAGTTTGCTAGATTTGAATTCACTGAAAAATTGGACACGTTTCATGCAGGGAAAAGATATTTGAAATATTTATTTTCCAATGCTATAGAATATTAGAACCTGAAATTTTCTTCTGGTGCTAAGAGCCGGAAATAATTATCAATATACAAGTCCAAGTAAAATACAAATCGCGCATTTTTGAGCTTCAAATCATTTGAAAATTTTTTGATAAATAATTATGATTGGTACTGCCTGCAGATATATCAGATTGAAAATTAAGGAAAAACGCTTCATGCTGGGTTTAAATTCATTTATGATTTTTCACATTATTCTAGTGTGCAGTTATAAGAGTTCATTCTAATTAGTGCTTATAGGTTCTATTTAATTATCAACATGTTATGGATAAATGTTTGATCCTGTGTTGTTTGTTGACCAATTTGATGAGAACTAACATTTTCTCGGTCTTTTTCCCAAACTTTTTTTGCATCTTCATAAAAATTTCGACTTTTATGAGATTAAAACATTTTGAGTCTAGAAATTTTTTCCCATTAGAAGATCAAAATTCTTGGTCCCTTGCCTAGTTTTTGAATTTTAGTTTGTCCGACTGAAAATTTATTAAATTCACTGAGAAATCAAACCTTCTGTCTGGAAATAAAAAGTAAAAAGACTCATTTTCCAGCATTCTAGAATATTAAAATCCAGAAAAAATTTTTGGCGCTGAGCGCCAAACTAATTACTCAAGTCCAGTCATACTAATCTTTTTGTTCTGTCTCCAAAACTCAGAAAATTGGGTTTTAAATGCCTAAAACTGACGCAGATCGAATGAAATACAAAAAACTAGTTTGCAATAGTTTTTCCCATAAATTCAAGCAAATTTATCAATTATAGTGAGCAACCAAAAATTTATCTGTGCAATCAAAATTTTTCCTCAAGTTGCACATTGCAACCACATTTTTTTTCTCAAATGAGGTGTTTTGAGGAAAAAGATTCTGAAATGAGTAATAATTTTGGGTATGGTTCTCATTGAGGAAAAATTTTCGAGGAATTCAAAACTGACATGATGCATTTGGATGGACTTAAGAGTCAAAATCTTCCGACACCTTGCGCCAGTCATGGGTATAATCTTGACTATTTTATATCAGGCCCGCCTTTAGCATATCTACTTCGACTTACTAATTAATGCTCAACAGTTTCCATCAATCAAGTTAGCTAGCTTGTTTCCTTTTCTAATCGTTACAGTTCATTATGTCGCCCAAATGTGAGATTTTTCATCGATTCTCTCAATTTTTCTCTCGATGCTTGGAATTTTTTAAATGTTTGCAACTTGAACTTTTGCATTTATTGAAGGTGGAAATTGAAGACATCATTCTAGACTGCGATTTTAGAACTTCTGTTCATGAATATCCATTGAAGAGATTTATTTTCCAGCATTTTAGAATATAAAACCCGAAAATTTTTCTGGCGCTTCGCGCCAGAATGGGGAATTAATTACAGTTCATCAGTTTGATTTTAATTTATTTCTCAACATTGTGAAGGTTCATTTTCCAGCGTTTTAGAAAGTGAAAATCCAAAAAAATTTTCGGCGCTCTGCGCCGGACCAAGAGCTAAATAAAATTAGATGATTCTAATGGGAACCACCGAAATGTCAATACGGATATATTCCTGAGAACTCTATCATTAACATGCTTCACCTGCTCCAGTAGAACACCAATATATCCTTCATGTGCTCATTTTTAACTTTTAACTGAAATTTAACTGAAGAAAAAAAGTTTGGGTCCTGTTCTCATGTGGAAAAAATCTTGCAGAAAAAAAACGGTGATTGCAACCTGGCCTGTGCAAAAAAACCATGCTGATCAGTGTTTTTTTGTGTGCCAAAACATGGTTTTTGTTTGATCAGCCAAAAAATTTGTGCCAATTGGCTGGTCAAACATTAAATTTCCTTGATTTTTAGACCTTTTACTGGCTTAAAATGCAAAAAAATTTCAGCGCTTTGCGCTGAATCAATGATTATAATATTTCCTATTCGTATATTTGACCCCAATGCAAATGATCTCTTTTCGAACAGTGTATTAGTATCCTTGCAGCAAACTTTATAGGCTGTCAAGACTGATGAGTGGAAAAAAAATTCTGAATATTCTCTCTTCATTCAGTCAGATTCGGATTTAAAAATGAAATTCTTACTTTTTGTGTTTGATTGATTCAAATAGAAAAACCGATATCGGTGATAATGTTTCAATCGAAAATTAACACTATTTTCGACTTTATTTTCTCTATTCTTCACATGGTTGTTAAATATAAATAACATAGATATTCGTTTGTACTTTGAAGTCGGAAACTGAATCAATTTGAACTTCCTGAACCACCGGTTTTTTCCTTGAAGATTTTTTCCACATGAGAACCGGACGGAAAATTTTTTTCCTCATTTTTAAATTGTTTATAATGTGGCTACGGATGCTTTTTATGCATTTTATGAGCATACCCAAGCATTTTGTTGTATTTGTAGTCAGAAACCTGCAAAAATGAGGAAAAAAATTGAGAAAATTATGGTTATGTTAGTCAAAAAGAGCCCATGAAGAATATATTGGTGTTCTATAGGAGCGGATAAAGCAAGTTCACGATAGAGTTGTCATGAATTTATCGGCTATCAACATTACCGTGATTCCGATTAGAAGAATCATCTAATTTTATTTAGTTCTTGGTCCGGCGCGGAGCGCTGGAAAATTTTTTGGATTTTTACCTTCTAAAACGCTAGAAAATGAACCTTCATAACGTTGAGAAATAAATTAAAATCAGACGGATGAAGTGTAATTTGCTCCCCATTCCGGCGCTAAGTGCCGGAAAAATTTTCGGGTTTTTATACTCTAAAACGCTGAAAAATAAATCTCTCCAACAGATAATTCGTGAACAAAAGTTTAAAATCGCAGTCTAAAATGATGTCTTTAATTTCCACTTTCAATAAACGCAAAAGTTCAGATTGCAAACGTTTAAAAAATTCCAATCATCGAGAGAAAAATTTGAGAGAATTGATGAAAAATCTCTCCTTTTGGCGACATAATTGACTGTAAACGATTAGAAAATGAAACGAGCTAGCTTGATTGATAGAAGCTGTTAAGCATTAATTAGTAAGTCGAAGTAGATATGCTAACGGCTGTGCCTGATAGAATATAGCTATCATTACACCCATGACCGGCGCGAGGCGCCGGAAAATTTTGAGATTTCGACCTTTTAAAGTCCACCAGAGCGCATCTTTTCGGTTTAAAGTTCCCTAAAATTTTTTCCACAATGAGAACCATACCCAAAATTTTTTTCCTCATTTCGAAATTTTTTTCCTCAAAAGACGCCATTTGAGGAAAAAACGGTGTCCTGAACAATTCTAGAGCTATTTAAATTGTCTCAGAATTCCATTTCTTTTTGGGATTTCATGAACTATTTTTTCGCACAGTTTTTCCTTTTCTCACTGGCATGGTTAGCTGAAAAATAGGTTGGGCAATGGGCAAGATTTTTACAAAAAATTAATGCGTTAAATGTTAACTTTTTATCAAACTTTTGGCCTAAAACATTTCCGCAGTTTTCAGTATGTCTCTAGTAAAAAAATTTTTTTTGTGCCATTGGCACAAATTTTTTTACCTCTTGTACCAATTGGCACAAATGTCCGTACACAAAAAACGCAGATGCCGATGTATATGCATAATAAACCAAAAAAAACAAGAATTTTCAAAAGTCGTACTACAGTAAACGCAGTATAACCTCATAATTGCTGCTAAAGGAGCGGTATAAACATGCGCATCAGTCATTAGTGCAACTCAAAAAATTCGAATCGTTCCAATTCAGAAAAATGATCATTTTTTTGTATCTGAAGTAACTTCAAACTTGTTAATGACAACTCAAAACTTTCAATTCGAATCTACTTAAAAATCAGTAATTATTCAACTAATTCAATTATTTTGAGTTACCCCAACACACTTGTCATACCTGAGTGAACCCATGAACTTTTTTACAGTGCATGATACTGTTAATGAAATGTGTAACGTTACTCTTTTGCACAACATTATAGCATTGTAATGTATAACATTACCGGTATAACATCTTATGTTATACAGGAAATCATAAGATCTATATTGACCTTATGATGACGTACGAGGATCCTATGCTATACAGGTAATCATAAGATCTATGTTGATCTTATGACCATCTTATCATATACCGTGTACCGTTTTATGTCTTACCACAAAAAATATCCTGAAATTTACTGATAGCAAGCAGAGAATTAAAAAATGTGCTACTGCCTTTTCCATAATGACATCTTTCATTAATTAGATACTTGTTTTTTGTGTGTAAAAAACTACCTGAAGCAGTAGCGCATAAGATCTATATAGACGTCACTTTTTCATACAATAATTTTTTCTATCATTAACAGTTTTAACAGTATTTATCAACCTTTACCAAGCCCATCCTATAAAATAATGCACACAAAATTTTTATCAAAAAAAAAATTATTGGTCTATATAAACCATATGTGCTACCATCGTCCACATAAGATCGGCGTATCCTTATATAAGCTTATATAAGCTTATGTTATACCTAATGCACTACGAGACCTTATACACTACCCTATACTTGCTTATAAGTACTTGAAATCCTGGGAAGTATCCAGGGACTCGCCGCCCATTTCGTCGAATCGCCTGAGAAACAGGACTAGGTGAGTCTTCTCAGGGGATTATTGTTATTTGTGGGGTATTTATTGGGAAATCCTTCCTAAGTTGGTTTCCCAAGTTTTCCACAGATAAGTAGGGCCTCCTCCACCTCTCAGGTTCGGGCTAAAAGGGGCTGTCTGGTTCATAATCGGGTCCCACAAATTAGGTCACTTTACGGATGACCCTCTCCCCACTCTCACTGAGTAGGACTCGGGGATTGTCGCACCTAGCCTGGCAGCGTTGTCCGTTACCCTACAGCAAGACCCCAAGGACAACACCAGAGAACCAACTATAGACCTCTCTATAGCCACCATTCGCCAGGTTAGGCCCCAACGCCAATCAAGAGAAGCCTGGGGAAAATGCCAGTATCCATCAGGAGTCACAGCCTATTACTCACTGTAATAGGATCAATCTGATATGGTTCACCATCAATGTGACGTCTAAAACATGGTATTACCTGATGAGATACCCAAACCTCCCCAGCTCTCCCAAATCCACATGTCATACACGTGACATGGCCTTAAAATGTGACAGACTGCATTGATTTTGACTCTGATTTCTGCTAGGATAAACAGTAGTATCATTTTTTTCGATGAGGAATGGGATAGCAGATAAAGATAGTACTTGAGAGGAATACCAAGTAGCATGGAACGTTTGTTGAGATGGGCTCGAAAGGTGGTCTAGTGATTTCAATTTGGACTGGTGTTGACTATACAGTTTGAAAGATGGGCTGGTCTGATTGATTTTCTAACGTAATTCAGAATCTGTGATCAGTTGAAAATGGGTTGATTCAGGATGCAGGATTTCCTGATTAGAATTCCAGAATGAGATTTTTGTCGATTTTTGAATATCTTTCAGTGGATCATTTGATCTGTAATAAAACAACCATTTAATTTTTTTTTAACAGAATAGATCAGATAAGCTCTATGATCGAGTTTCATCACGCATCATTGGCCTAATTCCAGGTCACGCAGTCTGCATATTTCAAAGTCATGTTGTTCGAAAAAAATCGATGATATGAGAAGATATGAGTTACTGAGGCATTTGACAATGGATCGATAATGTGGCGGCTTAAGAAGTGTGAATAAACGAGATTGTTTGACGGCACATTTTTGTACAAATTTACCGAATTCGATAATTTGAAAAAAGTACTTCGAAATTTAGAGAAGCTTAGCGGGAAGAAGCTGGGATAAATTTTGTTCTAATCGATATGGGTTGAGAACAGAAACATTCCAACTGGACAAACGATGGAAACCAGATGCAAGATCGGACTAGATTAGCTGAAAGAAAACAGCACGGACCCACCGAAGTTAGAAGTTCAATATAACATTAGTTTTGGTGCTTATAACGACTTTTGTGAGAAAGTTCGAAAAATGATTGATATATGCAGACGAGATTCATTGAACCTTCCATCCTTATGGAATAGCAGTGATTCACAATGGAAATAATTTATTGCTTGCAAGAAAAGTCAAAAAGTATGTTTGTTTGAATTTTCGTATGCCTCAACTGACAATATTGCTGGCTAAATTTCACTCAGTGGAAGAATTCAGCAAGTTGATCAACACATTTATAGATATCAATTTTTCTGAAGTGTTGAATCACACTTGATAAGGTCTATGAAATAATCAGAAAAAGTTGGGGCCAAAGATGCAAGAAAAGTCGTCGTTGCTTTGAATTATTGTATTTGGTTCTAAAGAAAGAATACATAATAATACAGACGGAACACAAATTTAGCAAGAATGTACGAGGGATTTTGGGCTGATCGAAAATGGACGAAGGATATGGTAAGATTTTGATTGGCTGGGCAAGGAACAGATGCAAGAAATAAACTCTGGGAAAGAATTCGAATTTCATAATAGGATGTGTTTAAAACATGTAGATTGTCAAATCTCGCACAGTAAGGTCGAATCGGAGCATTTTGCTTGTGGCATCTGGCGAAAAGTGACAAGGAAGGAACTGAGAGATCTAACGAATTTGATGCTCAAAATTTTGATCTTGCGACACTCATAAATATTTTTGCAATTTTTTTTAACATTTCTATTATTTTACGTCGATTATTTGTAGCTATCCATTTATGGATTTGTGGTACATTTTCGAAATATTTTCGCAATTTTTCATGAACATAAATGCGACATTTCACATTGGGACACAGGGATAAGCAAGAACCGTCAGAAGAATAAAAACGGACCGCAAGCAGATGTTGTTCCAGGTTGGTCGTGGTGGAGGCGTTTCGGCGTGGAGGGTTGGCAAATGGGAGTCAGCGAGCGATGATACAAAACGTTCCTCATCAGGGAGGCAATTGGGTTCTCGATCAACAGGCGACAGGGTAAACTCCTAAGGTTGGGTTATGGTATCAGGCAACGCAAGGGAGACTGAAGGGGAATATGTAAATTTATTAAAAAAGGCGGCGGACGCAGGCAAAATATGTAAATTTATAATAAAACGACAACAATAATAATTTCCTTAGAAATATTTTAAAGTATCGTGAAGTGTTCAAATTAACCAGAAATACGTATTAATTCTTATAAACAAAACATTGTTTGGTAAGTTAGGTGTTCAAAAACCTTGATAACTTTTCGACCAAAATACACTGCATTGCATATTTAGTTCAGAAATGCGTCTTTTTGATTTTCCTACAACTTTATAGAAGCCGTTTTTCAATTCGAACGCTTCGTATTCAGTAAACATAGAAAAACGATCAAAATTGAACGTTTTTTTGCTATCATTGAGAATTTCTCGGTATGTATGTCCGAAATGCAAAAAAACTCTCTATAGAACCTTTCTAGATTTTCTTGCCTTCCATTTTGTACTATCGGTGACTCGCAATATTCGTTTTTGACGAAGTTGTCGAGGTTTGGAAGTATCCTACTTTATTTATATGCAAAACATAGCACTTTTGATCGACTGACGTCTGAAATTGGTTTACTGTACTACATAATTTCTTTTCTCCAAGTTTCGTTTGAAAAAACACGGAATTATCGCCTGTCTTTGCTTACGGAATTCCTCTAAAACTGTAAATATTTAGTACTGTTTCGCTCGTCATTCTCGCTGAGAAATTGAGGTTATAATCGGCACGCTGCCTTTATCCGCTAAACGCACGATCAACATATTAAGCATTAGGGACGAAGCGCGTAGCCCTCTTTTGAAAAATTCTTGAGATGTCGAAAATGCATTATATGCGTTTTAAAAGGGAAATACTGAAAATTTTCCAGCGCTTCACGCGTAATTTCAAATCAGACATTATTTGAGAATGAAGTTTCTGTGGGCTAAATTTTATTAGTCGGTTCCCGGCCTTCAGCCTTCATTATTGCGTATGAGTTGTTTGTTAATTTTGAGCACGGATTTCCGTGACTTGTGAGTAGACATTGATTTTTCCTTTAACATTTTCCTTAGGTTTAGGCTTAGGGTACTGCAGCTGCGTCCAAAGGGCGCAGCGCTGTTGAGGCTCGTCCAAACGAAGTTGTTAGTTAAAACCAATAATACGCACATATTGCAGAGTAAACGTGTTTGCGTGAGGGGTGGGACTTGATTTTCAACCAATCAGAAGAGGGCTACGCGCTTCGTCCCTAATGCTTAGTCATCATCAAACATAACAGTCTGTCTCATACCTGTAATTGAGGGCACCGTTTTTTTCCTCAAATGGGATCTTTTGAGGAAAAAAATTTCGAAATGAGGAAAGAAATTTTTGGTAGTGGGAAAAATTTTGGGGAATTCAAAACCGAAAAGATGCGTTTTGGTGGAGTGTCAAAATCGTTTTAGTGTCAAAATCTCAAAATTTTCCGACGCTTCGCGCCGGTCATGGGTTACATAATGATAACCATTTTCTATCAGGCGCGGCCGTTAGCATACCTACTTCGACTTAATAATTAATGCTCAATGATTTCTGTCAATCAAGCTAGCTCGTTTGATTTTCCAATCGTTAACAGTCAATTATGTCGCCGAAAAAGAAGATTTTTCAATTTTCATCGATTCTCTCAATTTTTTCCCTCGATGCTTGGAATTTTTTAAACGTTTGCAACCTGAACTTTTGCATTTATTGAAGGTGGAAATTGAAGACATCATTCTAAAGTGCGATTTTAAAACTTCTGCTTACGAATATCCGTTGGAGAGATCTATTTTCCAGCGTTTTAGAATATAAATCCGAAAATTTCTGGGAACAAATTACACCTCATCATTCTGATCTCAATTTATTTCCCAACGTTATGAAAGTTCATTTTCCAGCGTTTTAGAAAGTGATACCAAGAACTGAATCAAATCAGATGATTCTAATCGGATTGGAACCACAGAAATGTTAATAGCGGATAAATTCATGAGAACTCTATCGTTAACATGCTTTACCCGTTTCTGTAGAACATCAATATATTCTTCATGACTAACATAACCAGAAATTTCTCCATTTTTCCCCTCATATTTGCTGGTTTCTTACTCTAAATACAACAAAATGCTTGGGTATGCTCCTAAAATGCATGGAAAAGCATCCGTAGCCACATTATAACCGTTTTTAAAATGTGGAAAATTTTTGGAAAATGAGAAAAAAAATTTTGGGTCCGGTTCTCATGTGGAAAAAATCTTCGAGGAAAAAAACAGTGATTGACCTCCCGCGGGGCATGTGGCCTGGCCCGTCACAATGTGCCACACTTAACACTCATTTTAGTAGTCAATATTTAAATCAAATTGTTGAAAATTTTTTCATGAAACAGCGCAATTTGCAACAAATTGTGTGGCGCCTTACCCCTTGACCTCCCGCGGGGCATGTGGCCTGGCCCGTCACAATGTGCCGCACTTAACGCTCATTTTAGTAGTCAATATTTTAATCAAATTGTTCGAAAGATTCCAAGAAACAGCGCACTTTGCAAGAAATTGTGCAGTGCCTTACCCCTTGACCTCCCGCAGGGCATGTGGCCTGGCCCGTCACAATGTGCCGCACTTAACGCTCATTTTAGTAGTCACTATTTTAATCAAATTGTTGAAAAGATTCCACGAAACAGCCTAATTTGCAAGAAATTGTGCGGCGCCTTACCCCTTGACCTCCCGCTGGTCATGTGGTCGTGCCCAAGCCTCCCAAGGTGGTGTCCCTGCCGTTTGACGCGTTTTTAGCTTCTTGTAGTCAGTTTGAAATTTGAGGAGCAAGTTGAACTTTTTGCTACAGTAATCGATAATCTGACAAATATACTGTATATACTCTTATTATTATAACCTTATAGGCATACCTGTACTTGGGGGGTTGGGGAGGGACCCCCCCCCCAACTTGGCCAACCCTGTACCAAAAATCATTCCCCTCCCAGTTTGGAAAAAATTGAAAAAATTTTCAAAAAAGTGTATGTTTTTTTGGCCTTTTTTGGGAAAAATTTCGACTTTTTCCTACCCCCCCCCCCCCCCCAACTGGTCGGAGGTCTTACAGGTATGGTTATACCTGTACTTGGGGGCAGAGCACCCCATGGGGGGTATGGGGGGGTATTACCCCCGTCTTAGATTTGAAAATTCATTTACTACCCCCATAAAAACAGCTCACTATACCAAAAAATTTTGGTAAGACTTCATCCTCTCCCCAGTAGGTTATACTAATTCGAGAAAAATTGCAGAATGTGTGATTCTGAGGAATTACTCACTGCTCTTTTTGACACATTTACTGAGCAAATGATAATGGGAAAGTATGCAACTTCTGTGCCATATAGCAATTTTTAGGAAAGGATATCAGTACATTAATATATACTACTTGTAGGAAATCATTATAAATATAATTGGGAGATGAAATAATGACTTCTGTATATGTGATTAATCAAAAAATCGCCCCTTGGGAAGAAAAACATTACGTTCTTAAAATTCTGCCTCTTCATGCTCTCCTTTCCTTTTCTCCGCTTCTGCGTTGGGTCTCCTGTGCGCGTATGGTTACCCAAGCTGTGGCATACTTTCCTGCTATGAGTTGAGACATGTGAGGTCTGTTGATGTGGATTAGGAGTGGTACTTGGTTTCAAACTCGTAGTTCATAGTCTAATGGGATTAATAATACTAAAGCCACATTCAGCATCAGGACTTTCAATTGGAAGCACTGTTCCAAGCCTTAGCAGGGATGGAATAAGCCCATAGTGCTGCACATGCTGGTTCAAATAATGTTTCCAAAAGTATGTTGTGTCGGATTCTTTAAATGTGCAGGAATCAGTTGGCTTGACAATCTTCAAAGTGTGACTATTCTGTACATATAATTAGTGCATTGAAGTTGCACAATTGGGAGATGGGAAAGGGAGTTGAAATAGTGAATGTTTTTTGACTGTAAAAAGCATAAAGGAGGGGCATTATTCATTTATGTAAGTTCTATGTGGTTAGAGTACTACGACTCCCCCTTCCTTGGCAAAAAATTGGGAGCAAAAAAAAAAGGTCACGGCATATTTACAGTACTACCCTTAAAATTTAAGATTTTACCCCTACCTAAATTTTCGACCTTGGGGACCTCTGCTTGGGGGGGGGTTGGGGGGGGACCCCCCCAACTTGGCCAATCCTGTACCCAAAATCATTCCCCCCCAACCCCCCCTCCCAGTTTAGAAAAATTAAAAAAATTTTCAGAAAAGTGTATGTTTTTTGGCCTTTTTTGGGAAAAATTTCGACTTTTTCCTACCCCCCCCCCCCCAAATTTCGGATTTACCCCCCCCCCCCCCCCAAATGGTCGGAGGTCTTACAGGTATGGTTATAGGGTAGTGTGCACCAGCTGCAGTAATACCGAACTTTGTACCCATATGTTGGGACTTCCACCCCCATTCGGTTAGCCCTATACCCAACCCCCCCCCCCCCCAACCCACCAAACTAGAAAAAATTAAGAGAACAGTGGCTTTTTTTGGCCTTTGTTGCGGAAATTTTTAAAAATTTTCAACTTTTTTGGGATCTTTTCGACTCCCCTCCCCAAAATTTTGGAAATTTCAGGACCCCCACCCAGTGTTTTTTTTGTGCCAAAACATGGTTTTTGGCACACAAAAATTTGGAATGGCACAAAAAATTTTGAGCGTTTGTGCCAATTGGCACAAAATTTTTGGCTGGTCAAACATTAAATTTCCTTGATTTTTAGACGTCTTAGAGGCTGAAAATGTGAAAAATTTTTGGCGCTTCGCGCCGAGTCAACGAATATAATATTTTCTATTTGTATATTTGACCTGAACGCGGACGATTCCTCTTCGAGCAGCAAACTCTATAGGCTGTCAATGTCAACACGAATGGAATGATGGATGAAAAGAAATTCTGAATATTCTCTGTTCATTCAGTCAAATACGGATTTAAAACTGAAATTCTCACTTTTGTGTTTGATTGATTCAAATAGAATAACGGAAAAATCGATATCGTTAGTAATGTTTGAATTTCCTGAACAATTCTAGAGTTATTTAAATTTTCTCTGCATCCATTCCTTTTTCAGTCGTTGTGAACTATTTTCCCGCACAGTTTTTTCTTTTCTAACTGACATGCTTAGCCGAAAAATAGGTAGGACACGATTTTTACAAAAAAGTAATGTGTAAAACATTAACTTTCCATCAAAATTTTAGGCCTAAAACTTTTCCGCAGTTTTTAGTATATTTCTAATAGAAAAAATTTTCTGTGCCATTGGCACAAATTTTTTTGGCTTCTTGTGCCAATTGGCACAAATGTCCGTGCACAAAAAAACGCTGCCCCCACCACAAAATTTTCGGTTTACCCCCCCCCCCCTCCAACTGATCTGACCTCTTACAGGTATGGTCTGTATAGCCGCTTGTCTATACAGAGACTATAGTCTGTAATCTGTATACATACCTGTAAGACCTCCGACCAGTTGTGGGGGGGGGGGGTAGGAAAAAGTCGAAATTTTTCCCAAAAAAAGCCAAAAAACATACACTTCACATCATAGGCGCATCCCTGCGATAGCCTACATCTCACTGGGCACATCCCCTGCGATAGCCCGACAGCCTACACCTCACTGGGCACATCCTCTGCGATAGCCTACATCTCGCCCTGAAAATTTTTCTTTTCATTGTCCTAGACTTTCGCACAGGATACTCAATGCCTGCAACTTCAGGCATCAACGATTTCCGGTTACCATACTGTTGAACAAACCACGATCAAAGAAGGCTTCATCGGCCAACAACCCAATGGACCTATCCGACCACTCGCCATCACACCTCGAAATGAACAACGACCACGGACAGGCCGCACAACCCTCACCACTAACCACAGCAAGGACCAGGACGCCCTTTTTCGAAGGACCGCTGTGTCACGTGCCGCTCAATTTCTCCAACGTCACGTGATCCAAATCGTGTCAACATTTTGTTTTTCTCCATGTTTTGTTTATCACTTATTCATTTTTCATTTGTTTTGTTTCTGCACATGCATTTTGCGTTCGTTTTTATATTTTTCATGCATTTTTCATGTTTCGTTTTTTATATTTTATTTTCTTTATGCACGCGGGCTACAGTAGGCCCTTTAGCTATAAAACTTCCGCCAACCATGCTCCACGAGCACATGGCTATTTTTGGTGCATTCCATGCACCTCTTATCACAAAAATTAGGTTTTTTGTTACGCAAAAACGACTAGCTAAGAAGTTTTAGCTAAAGACGCTCATATGCTTAGCATAAGCACTGCAGTCAGCCCCAATGCTAAATGCATGTGAGCGAAAAAATGTCTATGTGCACATAGGCATCTTCTGCATCGCGTCTAGCTGCAGAAGTTAGCTTGGACGCCGAGAAACTCCGCCCAAGCTGCAGCTGTAGCCAAACATGTCCTTAAAAGGACATGTTTCTTCAGTTTCCCGTTCAGTGTTCATTTTTCTTTGGCTCATTCTGGGTTTTATCCCTGCGTCCGAATTGTTGTCAGCGTCCGCCGCCTTTCGCCTAATTTGAATAAATTTGAATACCCTTCTTCTTCACTGCGTTCGCCGCCTATTCTACATACAGTACCCATCGCCCATCAGTGCCAGGTTTCCGACCGCCCCGGTTAACAGAAAAAAACAGTGGAGAGTCGCCTCCAGATCGCCAACACCCGTTGCCCAAGAACCGAGTGGATCGCACCCCCGTTTCTTGTCTGAAAACCGAAAGTTCCCAGGGACCTGCCGCCCGTTTCGTTGAACCCTTTGAAGAACAGGACTAGGTGAGTCTTCTTAGGGGATTATTGTTATTGTGGGGTGTTTTTGGGGAACCCTTCTTAAGTTGATTTCCCAGGTCTCCCCAGATAAGTAGGGCTCTCACCTCTCGGGTTTGGGCTAAAAAGGGACTGTCTGGTTCATGATCGGGTCCCACAAATTAGGTCATTTTACGGGTGACCCTGTCCCCACTCTCATTGAGCAGGACTCGGGGATTGTCACACCTAACCTGGTGGCGTTGTCCATTACCCTACAGCAAGACCCCAGGACAACACCAGAGAAAGCTATAGGCCTCCCTATAGCCACCACTCGCCGGGTTAGGCCCCCAAATAAACAGAGAGCATGGGGAAATCGCCAGTATCCATCAGGAGTCATAGCCTATTACTCACTGTAATAGGATCAATCTGATATGGTTCACCATCAATGTGACTGGGAAAACAAGGTTCTACCTGATGCGATACCCAAACCTCCCCAGCTCCACCGTTTAACGTGACATGGCGAGGCTGGAAAATCGACCTTAAGTCTGGCACTCGCCCTTAAGTGCAAAAACTTCACCCTTGGGTCAGAACCGGCCCCCAAGTCGGGTCAATTCCCATTTTAAGTCGGACAAGCCCCCTTAAAATCGGGTACTAGCCATCCAATAAGTCGGAGACCCCCCCCCCCCAAATTCGGGTATACTGCCTATTGGGTCGGGAATGTCCCTTATTTCGGATTACCGCCACTGTAGGTCGGAAATTTTCCCTGGGAATCGAGTGTTATTACTGTAAGTCGGAAATTTTTCCCTTGAAATTGAGTTATTACTGTCGAGTATTCTGTATCCTTCCTCTGAGTCATCTTGTATCTCCTACATATTTAGTCTGTGTTGTAAATTCCCTCATTTTTTTTCTTTTCTCTTTTTGCCTCTCTCTCCTTTTGGGTGGTATACTGTACCTCTCCGGGTGGGTGCTGTTACAGTACGCCTGTGACCATTCCCGTACTGTAACTACAGTATACCCATACGCGGGTACTGGTATCACAGCTCTAGGGGTTGACGGCCTCTCCTGACTGTTGGTGGTCCATGACCCCATGATACAGTACACCTTCCACCTATGGTTCTGGACGTCATACGTGGCTGTGATCTGTTAATTGTGTACAGTATTTTTGTATTTCCCCGGAAACTGTCGAGTTGCTCACTTCTCCGGCCCCAAAAATTTTACACCTACTGTTTACACCTTTAACAGGCGTATGTACATTCTCGTATTTTCTGCTCCTTGTCATTTTTCCCTCCATTTTTTTCTTCTTCGGTCATCTGAGTCATCTACTTTATTCCATCTTTTTTCGGTTGCAAGCATTTAAAAAAACTGACTATTAACTTGCAAAAGTTGAAAAAATTGTATTCCAAAAATCTAAAAAATCGAAAATTGTCGAATTTTGCCTCATTTTGGCTATGCGAGTTCTTATTTTCAAGCGAAAATAATATCTATTTCATTCCTAGCGCAGAAGTGACTTTCAGATAGGGTTAATTTTTTACTTATCACAACAAAGTTCAATCCTCTCAGAAATCGTGTCTTATGAAATTTTGAACTTAAAGGTCTGAAAATATCATTTTGATTATTGCGATATATTATCGATACATGATAGCATGAATTGATTTTAAAGATGTTTCTTTGTGTTTACCTAGCGATATCATCATGAGACCTCTACGTTTTTATATATGCAAAAATATTGAAACGCAAATTGTGTTCACTGTATGTATCACCGGATTCGATGATATAGTGACGAGAACCTGAATTTTTTTTACACACAGCAGCCAAATTTCGGTCTGTGCAACCGAATTTTTTCTGCCAAGTTGCACAGTGCAACTTGAGGCCTGACTGCTCTTTTAATAAGGTTATTGAGTTTTCTGTCCGGAGATGCATTTTTATGCGTTCTAAAATGGAAAAAAGTGAAAATTTTCCGGAATTCATTTATAATTTTCTGTATTATTCTAGTGCGCGGTTAGAAAAGGTCACTCTAGTTAGTGCTTAAAGGTTCTAATTATCATCATTTTATGGTTAAATGTTTGATCCTGTATTGTTTTTTGACGAAGGTGATGAAAACCAACATTTTTCTCGATAATTTTCCCAAAATTTTTTGCGATCTTCACCAAAAATTTGAATTTTGACTTTCATGTGATTAAAACATTTTGAGTGTAAGACAATGTTAGAAATTTTTGGCGGTTGAAAGCCGCTTGCCTAGTTTTTGGATTTCAGTTTGTCACACTGGAAATCCATTAAATTCATCGAGAAATCAAACCTTCTGTCTGTGAAATAAAAGGTGAAAAGATTCATTTTCCAGCGTTCCAGAATATTGAAATCCAGAAAAAATTTTCCGCGCTACGCGCCGAACTAATAACTCTAGTCTAGTCATATTAACTTTTTCATTTGGTCTCCAAAACTCAAAAAATTGGGTTTTAAATGCCTAAACCGACGCGGATCGAATGAAATGTCAAGAAAACTGGTTTTCGATGGTTTTTCCGATAAATTTAAGCAAATTTATCGATTTTAGAATGAGCAACTAAAAATTTATCTGTGCAACCAAAATTTTGCCCCAAGTTCCACATTGCAACCTGGCCTGTGCAAAAAAACCTTGACGAGAAACATATTTTGAGTTTCGCTGTTGTGTGTTTCGCTGCACAGTTTTTTTCCTCAATCGACGCTTTTTGAGGAACTTTTCTTGAAATTGAGGAAAATTTTTTTCTGCTAAGGCACCACTTTGAGGAAAAATTTTTTGATGGTTTCCTGTCTGGAGATGCATTTTACGCGTTATAAAACGAAAATTGTCGAAATTTTCCGGCACTTCGCGCCGAATTTTTGTTTTTTAATAAGGTAAAATGGGATGAGTTTGATCAGGGCGACTTTGATCAGAACATGGCATTTGATAACATTTCAGATCACTGTTTTTTTCCACATTTGCACTATAATGTGAAAAAAAATCTGGAATGTGGAAAAAATTTTTGAGGTCTTTCCACAAATGTGGAAGAAAAATTTAGGGCTTCAATATTGAAAAGATGCATTTTGGTGCATTTTAGGAGGCCCAAATCTCAAAACTTTCCGACGCTTCGCGCCGGCTATAGCTTTAATAATCATCATTATTTATTAAGTAGCTCAGGCGCGGCTTTTATCATGTCTAACTTCATTTATCACTCAATCTATAATAGTTTTCATCATCTTAAACTTAGTATCTCATGTTTTAATTGATAATCTTCAATGCTTTATTTAATGAAGATTCGTATTTTTCCCTTTTGAGAAAGATCAATACGTCAAGTCTTTATGCTTTATGATGCGATTATCTCTTTGCTAACGTAAAATCAATTCGAAAGCTTCATGGAAATATCTTTCGGAAATTTATACTCTTCTTACTCATATATTTTCGACCGAGTTCATGAGAGTTTACAAATAGATTACAGATTTTAAAATTACTTAAGCGAAATTCTAGAAATTACGACTCTTGAACACAAAATTGGAATCTAATTCTTGAAATAAATGTTCGGAAAATTGATTTTCCAGCATCCCAGAATGTCAATATACCCAAAAAAATTTCCGGCGCTGAGCGCCGGAAAGATTACCATCTTTTTTGGGCTTTCACTTGTCATCATAGAGGACCTGACCATTGATTTCTTGTGTAATTCAAGTCAATTATGCTCTTCGATAGTTTGCTAGAAAATTTGTTCAACAATGCTTGTAGATTAGGCTTTTAAGTCGAACATTTTAATTTTTTCTTCAATTTTAATGAATAGACTTCTCTAAAAACATCGGAAGGTTTGAAAAAGCTCAAAAACAGTGCTATAAAGTGTCTGTGAGCATTTTTAGGCGAAAAAACGAGGATCTTAAGACCAAAAAATTTTTTTTCCATGGAAAAAAATTTGACCCCTTTCCACATTTGTGGAAAGAAGTTCGTGGAAAAAACAGTGTTTGGGATCAACAGGTCATTTTTGCTGTGTAGAAGAAGAAAGAAGAAAGAAATTTATTAAATGCGAATAAATACAAGAGTAAATACAACTAATACAGAAAAGCTCATGGACGTGGCAAAAGCACGTGCGAATTGAGCTTTAAAAAACGAATCAATTTAGACCGAAAACAGGGCATATTGTTCGAATGAATGATATCATTGAGTTTGGGTAGGGAATTCCAAACATCAATATTTCGCGAGCAAAAATCGTGTCTTAAAGCATTAGAGTTATAGACAACCTCACAGCAGACATTCCCACTTTACCTTACTTTTTCTTCATTATTCCCATGCGCGGTTAGAAAACTTCATTCCAGCTAATGCTTATAGCTTTTAATTATCAATATATTATGAACAGGGCCGTGCACAAGGGTGGGGGGCGGCCGCCCCCGCCCCCATTGAGGCAGTATGCACACAGTATATCCGCGTTAGATCGACATTTTCTGGGGCTATTCAGTGAAAAAATCTAGTTCGCCCCCTCCCCCATGAAAAAATCCTGCGCACGGCCCTGGTTATGAATGATCCTTGATCCTGTGTCGTTTTTTTGAGAATTTGACGAAAAGCAATATTTTTTTCGGTTTACTTTTCCCAAAGTCTTTTTGCGGTCTTTAAAAAGATTTTGACATTTGTGTGATTGAAACTTTTCGAGTACAAGTGAGAATTCTTGCTGGTTAAAGAATCAAAATTCTTGGTTGCTTCCCTAGTTTTTGAATTATAGTCTGCCCGACTGAAAATTCATTGAATCATACCTGTAAGAGGCCCGACCAGTTGGGGGGGGGAGAGGTTTAACCCAAAAGTTGGGGGTGGGGGTCCCAACATTTCCAAAATTTTGGGGAGGGGAGTCGAAAAAACCCCAAAATAGTCGGAAAGATTTCGAAAATTTTCCCAAAAAAGGTCAAAAAACCACTTTTTTCCTCATTTTTTCCAATTTTTTCGAGTTTGGGGGGGGGGTTGGGTATAGGGTTGACCAAGTTGGGGGCATACCTAGGGTTGGGGGACCCCCCCCCCCCAACTCGGCCAATCCTGTACCCAAAATCATTCCCCCCCCCCCCAGTTTGGAAAAAATTAAAAAAATTTTCAAAAAAGTGTATGTTTTTTGGCTTTTTTTGGGAAAAATTTCGACTTTTTCCTACCCCCCCCCCCCAAATTTCGGATTTACCCCCCCCCCCCCCCCAACTGGTCGGAGGTCTTACAGGTATGGTTGGGGGTGGGGGTCCCCTCCCCAACCTCCCCCCCTAATTACAGGTATGCATTGAATATGAATTCACTTGAGATGAAACGGGTATCCGGATCCGCATTACCCGGAAGTTTTCAGGATCCGGATCCGGAGGAAGCATTTTCAATTACCCGGATCCGGAAAACCCCATCTCAACTACACGGATCCGGATAATTCCAAATGCAGTTTAGACATAACTGCTACTAATATTTTGTCACTAAGGTAACGTTACAAGGTTAAGTAACAAACATTTATTTGATTGATTTGAAGTTGATTTTTGGTAAATTGTATTTCAAAAACAGAAGTTTTACAACAGTTTCAACCATGGTTTTCTGTGCACTTGGAGCTCGTGTACAAATTTCAATGATGTTTTGTGCACAGGCCAGAAGTCAATTTTCATATACAGGTTTTCAGTGTGGTTCGTATGTTGTTGTTTTAGCCGATTCTTTCACAACTTGAAATGTCTCACTTTATTGTTAAGTCTATGATTTTTGATTTTTTAATCTATGATCTTTATCTTAGTATTTGATCAAAATCAAAATTTGAAGAATCTAAATTTTTGGTTGCTAGTTCGATTTTTGAGTTGCACTTTCATGCCATAAATATGATTTTTACATTCTGTTTTTGAATGCAAAATGGTTAAATTGACTGCAAATTAGACAGCTTTTTCAGGAAATAACTGTTGCCAGAACTCATGTTTCAGCCATGTAACATCAAAATCCATTGAAATTTTTGGCCCTTTGTCCTGGTACTTTTTTACCATTCTTGCTGTTTGGACTGAATTTATCAAGCATCATTTGCTTCAAGCTGATTTTCTCGCTGGTTAGCTGATTGAAAGCATCATGTCATTGCTCAAGTCAGAACATCATTCTAAACTTAAAGATTAAACCTTAGCCATGGAATAAGTCTTGATGACACTGATTTAGAATACCATCAAGAGTGTAGAACTAGAGTATAAAACCACAAAACATTTTCCAGTGTTTGGCACCGGGATGGAGGATAAATTAAATGTAGTTTATAGTTTTTTACTTTGACTGATCACAGAGATGTCACCAGTGAAATTTAGGATTTTTTGCCTCAGTTTTGGTTCCAGCGAAATCGCTTATTTTAAAGCTGCAGACGTTAGAACGGTTTCCAGTCTCACAGCCTCTCACTCAGATGTCAGCGACAGTGATTCAGTATCACATGAATTCATGTCATGAAAGTGCAGATTTTTTCTCAGTGTAGATTTGACTCGGAGGAGGATGGAGTTTTTGTTCTATCCACCATTTAAGATTTCATTATGCAGATTGCTACAGTAATTTACATTCCTGAGTTTGTGCAGCTTTACACAGCAGATATTATGCATCTGATAAACACTTAAACAGAATCATTTAAAGACGCATGAATTAAAATGCCTGCATAATCACAGCAGCTGTAAAATAGGTTATTACTATCCGGATCCGTATGTTGTTGACCTGATTACCCGGATCCGTGAAACTCATTTCCAATTACCCGGAACCGGGTGGAGGCAAGTTAATTATCCGGATCCGGAAGATCGGAAATCTTGGATCTGTTTCATCTCTTGAATTCACTGAAAAATTAAACCTTCTGGCTGGAAAATGAAAATGAACCTTTTGAAAAATTAAACCTTCTGGCTGGAAAATTAACCTTTTAAATTTTTGATTTAAAATCAGTTGGGAAATGAAAACTGTAAAGGTTCATTTTCCAGCGTTCTAGAATATCAATATTCCAGAAGAATTTTTGGCACTAGGCGCCCGAAAAGTTACTCATACCAATCTTTCCATTTTATCTTCAAAACCCAAAAAATTTGGTTTCAAGAGCCTGAAACCGACGCGAATCGAATGAAATAGAAGAAACCAGCTTTTGGTATTTTTTCCGATAAAATTAAGCTAATTTATTGATTTTAGAGTGAACAACCAAAAATTTATCTGGGCAACTAAAATTTTTCCCCAAGTTGCAAACTGGAACCTGGCTTTTGCAGAAAAAAACCCTGTGGTTCAGTTCATACCTTTATGTCAGATTGTCAGCTATTCAAAATCAGTTTTAAAATTATATTTTTCATTGTTATCTTTTTATCAAAGTTTACTGTTTGATTTACTTGTTATGTCAAAATTAGGTTGTTTTATGTCAAGGAAATATAAGATATAAAGGTTATGCTGTTGAATTATTCTCTTGCTCATGTAAACTCACTTAAATATTCATCTACAAACCATACCTGTAATTGGGGGGTTGGGGGGACCCCCCCCCCCCCCAACTTGGCCAACCATATACCCAACTCCCACCCCCAGTTTGGAAAAAATTAAAAAAATTTACAAAAAACTGTATGTTTTTTGACCTTTTTGGGAAAAATTTCGATTTTTTTCGAACCCCCCCAGAATTTTGGATTTACCCCCCCCCCCCCCCCACTGCTCGGACCTCTTACAGGTATGCTACAAACAGGTCATAGCTCAAGTCTTTTTGCAAAAAATGTCGGTTTATTGGCGAAATAAGATGCAAGTTAATGAGAAACGTTCAAAAATCACATCAGTAATGATTTTGAGCGATTTTTAAGCAAGGAGACTAAAAAAATGATTTTTCCCCATGAGGAAAATTTTTTTGGGTTTTTCCTCAAATGGGGCAAAAAGTTTTGAGCAAAAAAACACTGTTCCGCTGTATTGGGGACACGCCATATTTTGCACGGAGACATTTTGTGTGGAGATCATATATTGGGGACATTTTGTTGGAGACATTTTGTCGTAGATCCACCCGTATCCAGGATTTTCTAAAAGTGGGAAATCTTCCAAAATTTTTTAGAATTTACTGAATAAAAAGAAAATAATTTTTGCAGTAAAGACGACTTATTTTCAGTTAGTTTATGTGTGTTTGAATTAGTGCCTTTATTCAATATTTGACGAAAAGTATGCAAATATAATAATTTAATTTGGGAACTGTGATGTATAAGTACAATGATATTGCCGAAAATTTTATTCTAAAAAGAATTTAGGCGGAGGCGTACCTGTAATTGGGGGGGGGAGGACCCCCACCCCCAACTTGGTCGAACCCTATACCCAAATGTCGGAACCCCCACCCCCAACTTGGTCAACCCTATACCCACCCCCAAACTAGAAAAAATGGGGAAAATTAAGAACAAAGTGGCTTTTTGGGTATTTTTTGGGAAAATTTTCGAAATTTTTTCGACTTTTTTGGGGGTTTTTCGACCCCCTCCCCAAAATTTTGGGAATGTTGGGACCCCTATCCCAAAATTTTGGGTTTACCCTCCCCCCAACTGGTCGGGCCTCTTACAGGTATGGGGGGGCCCTCTAAATACGGGCCTGATCCAGTAGAAGTGATGAAAATGAAAACATTTTCAGCGTGGCGCCATTTTGAATTTCATCATTTTTCCGCATTAAGTACTTGTGAAACGTGTTAAAATGGTACTTTTAACATGCACAACGCGTATTTGAGTAAAATAATGAAGAAAAATGACAATTGGAGAAAATATTTACATTTTTAATGAAAAATTGGAAAAATTTGTTTACGCTCCCAAAAATTTCTGCCTACGCGCCTAGTTATCACTGATCTGTTTTGGTTAACGGGATATAGTCCAGTTTATAATCCATTGGCACTCGTCTGTTGTTTTCAGGCTCACATCGTCATGTTGATTTCCGTCCGACTTTTGTGCTGGCTTCATATGCTGGCAGCATTGATTTCTGCAGAACTAAATCGTTCATTAACAGAAGGGTATGTTCAAGTGTTTCCGAATTCAGTCAACGTGATGAAACGATAGAATAGATGTAAATTGTCAGGTTGTGTTACCTTGTTTCTCATTGTTTCTTCTCATTCAGACTAAAGTTTTTTTGATACATCTTTTTAATAATATAAAGTTTATTTTCAACCTGTCCAATTCTCAGTCCCCCTATGTCCGGCTATTTTCCACTGAGGTTTTTTTGATAAAACGTTTTAAGAGTCGAAAGTTTGCTATATCCATTCCACTCGAGATTTCAGGCTTACTTTCTCTTTTCTTAGAATGCTGGGATTCTAAGCTTTCAAGAATTTGGATTCTCTTTCAGCATCACGAAGGATGCACACGGACCAGATTTATTTTTACTGGACAAAAATCGGCGCTTATTTAAAGAAAATTCATCCAAATATAATTACAACAGGGTGCTATTTGATGATGATGAGTCATCATTCGAGAAATTCAAAGTTGAATTCGGCAAAAGCTACGCTAATTCGACTGAGGCATCGAGAAGATTAAAAATTTTCCGGTCCAATTTGAAAATTCTGCAGGCTTTGAGAACAAATGAGAGTGGTAAGTTAAGATTTATTCACTCCGTAAAAATGACCGGGAGTAATAACTGATCTTAAAGATTAGGTATTATTTGCTAATTAATGAAATTTGTTTTAAGGCACCGCCAAATATGGAATTACTTGGTTCGCGGACTTATCCGTCGAAGAATTCGTCAGCACCTACACCGGCTTGATGAAGAGTTCGAGGCCTAGAAATCGAATCTCCAGCATCGTGATAGACAATTTACCTCTAAAACGAGACTGGAGAGAATCTGGTGCTGTTACTGAAGTCAAAAACCAAGGTTTGTGAATTTTTTTTTTATCAACGTTTTTAAAATGGTTTTTTTAGGAATGTGCGGATCTTGTTGGGCATTTAGTACCACAGGCAATATTGAAGGAGTGTGGAAAATCAGAAGAGGCAATCTGGTCTCATTATCTGAGCAACAGTTAGTAGATTGCGATAAAGTCGATTTGGGGTGCAGGGGAGGCGAAATGCTAAACGCTTACAAAGAGATTGAGCGTATGGGCGGCTTAGAAACCGAAAAAAAATATCCTTACAAAGGCAAAGCCCGTTCGTGTACCTTTAATTCATCAGAGGCAAGTTTCAAAGTTCGATAACATCATCGCACAGCTTATATATACATTTTATATTATAAAAATATTTCTTATTCACCATCAGAATTCCACAAATTTTTTCTTGACTATTGTATTCACTGATATATTTGTTCAATATATTTGATATATTTGTTCAAAAACAAAAGCGTCCCAGATCTTCTGTTTTGTGATTTTTTCCACTGTATAAATACTGAGAATTTTGTTTTACATCTTAATTATGGAAAATGAAAACTCACGAACGGTGTAATTCCGAGAAGTTTCGACGCCGGCACACATGTCATTAGGGAGGAAGTGCCACAGGAATCCTCCAGAAATCGCCCTTCCCTCAAAATTTGCCAATCATATACCTAAGATGGGATAGCCATAGGAACCTCCATACATTTGGTCGGAGAAAACTGAAAAATTTCAATTTTTCAATGTAAACTGTTCATGTAAAAGTTTATGTAAACAGTTTTGAACAAAAAACGGTCAAAAACACCTGTAATTGTGGGGGGTTGGAGGGCTCAACCCCCAACTTGGTCAACCCTACACCCAACCCCACCCAAACTAGGAAAAATTGGAAAAAAATTAGGAAAAAAGTGGCTTTTCTTGGCCTTTTTTGGGAAAATTTTCGAAATTTTTTCGACTTTTTTGGGGTCTTTTTGACCCCCCTCCGCAAAATTTTGGAAATTTCGGGACCACCACCCCAAAATTTTCCATTTACCTCCCCCCCAACTGCTCGGACCTCTTACATAGGTATGGTCAAAAATGTCAATTTTTCCTGCGCTTCACCCCATAATCACATATTTTTACGTTTTTTAGACAAAAGTTGAATTTTTAAAACCATCGTTCGAACTTTTTAGGCGAAAAAATCTATTTCTTTCCTTCAAGAACCTCCACCCTAAAATTTTTGGCAATCGATGACCCTCCGCCCCCAAAAAGTCGCTTTACCACTTTACGCCTAGGAGCTCTGCTACACAAGGGGGCGCCGCTGTGTCGCGGCCAGCCATTTCAGTGGCGGTCATTTCTACGCCGACGGTTTCGGGACCAGTTAAATTTTCTTTTTAGAAGGAAAAAAGTGACATGCTGGTACAGATACAGAAGTTAATTTTGTATTTTTAGGACGTGTGAAAGGAAAAATTCTCGATGAATCATACTGATTTGATCAAATCAACTTTCATCAAAACAATATTATATGTTTCTGTCATATCTTCTACTTCTATTTGTTATGCTTTTGTTTCATTCTCGTAATGATTTCTCTATGTTCTTCATACACGCACATAGAGAGGGTAGGAGGGGTTAAACCCCCTACCTGAGACCCTGGACACCTCCTGGCCCGAAAAAGATCGTCAAACATCCCCCCTGTGAACTTTTTTCCAAAAAGCTCTTTTTGATGACTTTTATGCATATTATCTTGTATGAAAAACATGCTTGCGGACCTTTTTTTTCTGTTTTTTTGCTCGCCCACCCCCCATTACTCCCGCTCGATAAAAAGTCCGAGGGCCCTTCCCTCTGGAAAATTCTTGCCGGGCATGTCTGATGCTTTTACGTTTAAATTCGTTTCTATTGACTTTCATGATATTTGTTCCCTTACGTATGTATTTTTTGACTAGACATTTTAAAGTCTCAAAATAAGAAAAATAATTGATTTTAAAAGTTCAGAATCAATGACTGACACATTAGAAGAATATATGCGATCAAACACATGACTCAAGAAATTCTGCACCAGTGCACAAATCACCAAAAAAAAATTCTGCACAAAGCCTAAAAAGCCTGCACCGTGCAGAAAAAACACTGCTGTCACATCACCTATTCCTGTTGGTCCTGAGTAGTTTAAAAGAATAAAATATTTTGAAAAATTTGATGCTTTCATTTTGCAAATTTATTGTGCTGTGTGGAGTAATTGTTGTGCAGTTTTGGGTCAAGCATTTTCCAGCTGCCAAGAAAGGGCTATTGGATTATAAAAGTTACTTGATGCGGAAGGAACTACTTGTCATATTGTAAAATCTGCTCTACTCCGTGAAAACTGCACCCTAATTCAAAATGTTGAAAAAAAATTTCATGAAGAAACATAGCATAAAAAGTATTTTTGATCCATCCTGTATAATCGAAACTATTTGTTCAACATTTTGACGAATTTTTGATATTTTGATTCTGTTGACCAGTTTTCTTTCTCAGATCAGTGTCTACATCAACGACACTGTATCCTTGCCGCAAGACGAAGACCAAATTGCAAAATATGTCGACCAAAATGGGCCAGTAGCCATTGGCATCAACGCTTCACCACTTATGTTTTACATGAGCGGTATTGTGCATCCCTGGAAATTATTCTGTAATCCTCACCACTTGAATCACGGCGTTCTGATCGTCGGGTTCGGCGAGGAAAAAGGAAAGCCCTTTTGGATTATCAAAAACAGTTGGGGCTCCAGCTGGGGTGAGAAGGGCTATTTCAGGCTGTATCGGGGTCAAGGAGTATGCGGCGTTGATCAAG
Source organism: Romanomermis culicivorax (assembly GCA_963922205.1). Taxonomy (NCBI): domain Eukaryota; kingdom Metazoa; phylum Nematoda; class Enoplea; order Mermithida; family Mermithidae; genus Romanomermis; species Romanomermis culicivorax. The sequence continues at coordinate 1,309,289 of CAWUHX010000047.1, forward strand.
ATGCAACATCGGTTATTGTTCGATAGAGTTAGTGCATATGCGAAGATTTCGTTTTCATTCTATCATTTCACATTGTTATGTATCATTCTCTTATCATGCAAGTCTTTGTCATAACAAGTTGAAAAATTTTGAAAATACGCTAGTCGTAAAAGGTTCTAAGTGATTGAATCAGGCAATTCATTTAACTACTTGAGCTAGAGTTTTGAAGATAATTTCTAACTAAGGAAATTTGACAAGTATGTTGTTCGCAGTATATTTTATTGAGGTTTTAGAGTTTTACGAGGATCCCCTCCTTGTAAAGGGTCATCGTAAGGATGTCAAAGGTACCGGCCGGTGCCTCAGGTTTTTTCACAAATACTTGAATTTTCGTTAAGTGCGTTTCAACAGCTTCGAATATCCTTATCTTCTGCAACCGATATGGCCCAACCTAAAAAGCCTACGTAGCCAAGTTGGCTTATAAAAAGGCGTTTATTCGATATATGCTTTCATGCATGTTATTGTCATTAGCTACATTCAAATAAAAATCTAACGACTTGTGCTTATGTCAGTGGACGCGAAAAACATGTCACACGATGCGTAGCCAGGCCTCAATAGCAAGTGCTGCCATAATCAATAAGCATGTATGCAAAAAAGCTAAACATTAAGCAAGTTGACGACTTGGGGATCAAATTTTTTTCCAAGTATTTAAATTTATTTGTTTTTTTTATTTCTCTAAATTTTTTCTTCTTTTCCAGATTATTTAAATTTCTTTGTTTGTTTAATTTTCTTTCTTCATTTTTCTGATTTTTTCCAAGTTGTGACGCCCAGATTCTAATTATACTTTTACTTGATCCTACGTTTGCATCTTTACACGGTCTGCAGGGACGAGGCGATATGGATAATGATGATAAAATGTCAAAATAATAAACGAACGCTATGTCGACGATTGCTTTCCCATCGATGATACAAGAATAACACTTTGCTTCACAAAAACAAGTCTCTCATAAAAACAGGCTTTCATAAATCTGACGGAATAAGGCTTTGCTTCTCTTTGGCCACTCCCTTGGTTCGCGGGCGGTCCCTTTCCGAAATCTTCCGCCAATTACTGCTTCTTGCTTCTTCTGCTTCTGTGTACTGTATGCTTGTTTAGCCATGCCTTCTAATGCTTTCCTAGTACCCTATGCTTTCCAGGCTTTCTTATGCTTGCCTCCTCGCCTACGGTGGACTTGACCATGCCTCTGTGCTTCCATGTATGCTTCTGTATCTATTTCTTGCGCATATACATGCTTCTGTAGGAACCGCGGCTACTGTTCCACTTGAGACTGGTTGTTCCACTTGAGACTTGCAGGTGTGTTTATGGTTTTAGGGGATAATTAATATAGTTGTGGAATGTGTATTTTTATGTGGATTCTGGGGGCCAGGTGCTGATGTGCAAATTAATTAGAGCGTCTTTAATTGGGTCAATAGGATGTGGGACAATCAAAACAGAGTGCTTTACATAAATTTATAGGAATGTCTGGATGTGAAATCCAGACACCCTTGAGATTATAAAATGAATTTATATTTAATAATAAATATCACATAGTGTACATTATGTATTTACATGGATGCGTTAGCATCTACATTATAAAGTGTTGAAATTTTTTTTGTTTTCTTTATTTTTTTCTGAATATTTGAATTTTTTTTGTTTTTCAAGTTTTTTATGTTTTTTTCGTTTATTTTTTTCAAGTACACCATAAACGCCATAAAAGTCTTAAACGCCATAAAGGCCTTAAACACCAAGTAAGCCTGAAAGCCTTAAACATCAAGTAAGCCCTAAGTGCCATAAAAGCCTTAAGTGCCATAAAGGTCCTGAACGCCATATCACAGAATGAGTTGTATATGTTTTCAATGACGGAGGCTTTCTCGGTTGGGCCACCGATATAGGCTGTTGATCAAAGCAAGTGAACCACACGATTTTTTGAATTGAAACTACTGTCTGTTTTTTATGGAACACTTGCAAATATAAAAGTGACACAAATCAGCCTTGTCATCAAAATCGTTTACATAAAGCTCTTACCCCAAAATTTTCAACTCGAAAAATTGATAAAGGTGAGTTCAGTAAGCTGACAAATTTCCAGTAGTATATAATATATTGTTTATCAGAAAATCACGAAAATCCAAAATACTACTTGCTTTCCACTTTCATTATTTAGAAGGATTTCAAGAAAAACAGACTAGTAAATTGTCGTAGCCAATGTCCCAAGAGTCAATGAAACTAGCTTCTCAGATTGTTCGATTGCCTTCATTCATATTTTTTCGCTGGTTTAAGTTTAATTTTTACTTATTCTGCTGCTTTTTACTTGGCTAAATATTTCATGTTGGCTGGTGGATGGGTCGCCTGCCAAGTTCTTCTTGAAGCCGCTGTGCCCAAAGCCCTGTTTATCTTGACCACCTCGGCTAATTTCTTTAATGCAATAGTTGCATATTGCCTCAGTTTTGTTAGTTATCAGAATTGTAAAAAAGTTTCACATAACAGCAGAATGACTATGGTCCATTTAATTTATAATGAGAGATGCAGCTAAAGTCAAAAAATAAGTATAATTTGATACACAATTTTCACTTGGCGGAAAACTTACAAAAGAAAAGTTCTTAATTCCTACATAAAAATGGGAGAAGCCAAAATAATTGAGAAAGATTATACTTATTCACTGTCGATTTGGACAGGACTGCATCGATACCTGAGTTCTATTTGAGAAATTTGAACCACTTTACTAGGTTATTGTCGGCTATTCTGCTTGCCGCTTCCTAGCGAGTATTGAACTTATTTCCATGGGATTACAGCATCAATCATCGTAAAATAAATGGAATATAAAAGTAGTCGTTCTCCACAATTTATTTTCAAACTAAATTGAAGAATGTAAAGGCCAATGTATAGTCGTCCTGATCCTTAAAAAAATGGCCTTTCCTGAGTCAGGAAAGCTTGTTCCCTATATTTTCGATTCTGATGCAATCCGTAATCCTGAAATCAGGATCAGGATAGCATTCTCAACCTGATAAGGAAAGGTGTTCCCGATGTCTTCCTGATCGGGAAAGGATCGGCTTTCCTGAGGTCAGGAACAAAGTACAAGCCTTCCATACTCTTTAAGGATCAGGAAAACTACATGCTACAGTAAATACTCATCAAATGTGTAACGCCTTTAGCCTCCGTCAAGGGCCACCAGTGTTGAGGCGACCTTTTCCTGCTACTCAGGGCTTCAGTAAAAGTTGGGCTCGGTCTGGGGCTTGAACCCAGGACCTTGCGGCTACCGTTTTGCATGCTCTAACCAACTGAGCAGCAGGAAAGGCGCTCTCTTTTTGCAACAATTCATAGTTGAGGTGGCTGCTTTGGCCACTCTCAACATTAGTTACATTTTTCGGTAATTGGAATGTAAAATGAAGTGAAATTAGCAAATACTGAGAATTTGCTACCAGATAGATAGAGTAGTCAGCTAAGAAAGGGATTTTTCATATTTTTCAGTGAAATATGTGCACTTTATGCAAGTGCAATACTTTGCAACTACAGGGCGTTGTAATACTGTAGCCATATTTGTTTACAACAAAACGGCAGATATGCGGCTTTTGTTGATTGATTCCAGCATTTTTATTCATTAAAAAATTAACTTTCTAAAAAATTAATTGATTTTAATGTCAAACTTTATTAATTTAAAAAAATTTAAAATTAAAATATTTAAAAAATTAAAGTTTAAAATTAGAAAATTTTAACATTTTAAATTGAAAACTTTTTAAATTAGAAAATTTAAAATTGAAAAATTCAAAATTAAAAAATTTAAAATTAAGAAATTTAAAATTAAAAAATTTAAAATTAAAAAATTCAAAAGTAAAAAATTTAAAATTAAAAAATTTAAAATTAAAAAAATCAAAATTCAAAAATTTAAAATTAAAAACTTTAAAAGTAAAAAATTTAAAATTGAAAAATTTAAAATCTGAAAATTTGAAGTTTAAAATTTAAAACCAAAAAATTTTAAAATTTCAAAAAAAAAATTAAAAAAAATATAATGTCACATCAAGTAGAGGTGGAGCCATGTCACATTAAACAAAATTGGGACAGGCACATTGAAAGAGGAATCCATGTCATATTGATAGAAAATACTGCCATGTCACTGTGAGTGGCATGCTGTGACCCTGTTGGATGACTCCCTGGATTTCTACTTCGGGAACCTGACCCAGCTGGTACTGGCTATAGGAGGGCCTATAGAGTACCTTGGTGCTGTCCTGGGGTTCTGCTGTAGAGTAATGGACAATGCTGCCAGTTCAGGGGTGCCAATCCCTGGTCCCATTCAGTGAGAATGAAGGACAAGGTCACTCGTGGACTGACCTAATGTAGGGGACCCCATTGTAAACCTAAATCCCCTTTTTGGCCCTAACCCAAGAGGTACAAGGGCTCCTCTAACTGAGGGAAATCTCAAGGGAAGACCAACTTAGGGAAGGATTCCCCAAAATACACCCTCAACAACAATAATCCCCTGAGAAGACTTACCTAGTCCTGTTCTCAAACAGGATTCCACGCCGGGGTGAGGGGTTCCTGTGGATTCAGGGGTTCACAGGTCTTAGACGGCGGGAATGGAGAGTGGCGGTGATCCAGTTGGTTCGGCGCTGAGGGTGAGATGAATCGGTCCACAGGCCATGCAAACGATTCAAGGATGGAGCCCCAGGAGGTAATAGGTGCAAGGGGGACGGCTATATTCCTGAATAGGATTCGGGCAGCGGACGCAGTGGACACAATAAACATATGCAAATTTATTGATGAACTTTCGGGGGGTGGACGCAATACAATATAATAAAAATATATAAAGTTCGACGGATGCAGATGCAGAGCTAAAAATGCAAGGGAAACTTGGAAGGCCCAAAAATGAGTGCAAAACTGACAAAACAGGCCCTTTTAAGGACCTCATAAACCTACAGTATTCCCTGGGTGGAGCTAATGATGCGCAAGCTAACCTCTGCAGCAGAAGTCAGTGCAGAAGATGCCTATGGTCACATAGACATTTTCCAGTTCGAATACGTTAAGCATTAGGGTGAGTTTTACTCTCCATGCTTAACATATGAACATCTTTTAATGAGAATTTCCAAACTAGTCGTTTTGCGTTGCAAAATGTCGCTAGTTTTTACTGATAAGAGGTGCATGTAATGTTCTTATTATGGCCATGAGCTTGTAGAGCTTATCTGGTGGAAATTCTGATTAACAGGTTACATGCCACAGTCTATGTGCGCAATGGAAAAACAACAGAATGTAACCCAAATGAAACACAAAATACCACACAAGAATGCATGTAAAACATAATGAATGAAATGAAATAAAAGTAAGTAACTGTTAAACAAAAAGTGGCGAAAAACATAAAGTATGAACATGATGTAAATCACATGACATGGACAAATTTGATTGGCATGTGACAATAAAATTCAAAACTAAGAATTTTAAACTTTCAAATAAACAAATTTTAAAAAAATATAAAATTCAAAACTAAAAATTTAAAAATTTTAAATTAAAAAATTTTTAAATTTAAAATTAAAAAAATTAATTAAGGGGAATTAAAATATGACAAATAAACAAAAAATACGGAAACAAAATAATGTAAATGCATGTATGTAAACACGTGCAATGTGAACAAAAACAAAAAAATAATCAGAATAATGTATAAGATCAATAAACTGTATAAAACCTAGCGTCTGGTGTCGTCTTTATTTATACAACTAACGCATTTCAATATCTAATCTTACTGTAAAATTTGTCATGTAGTCGTCCTGGTCCTTAAATTTAGGGACGTTAAGGACGACTTTACCTGGTCCTATCCTTTCCTGATCCTTATCGGGTAAGGAACTCAGGATTAAAGATCAGGATTATGGATTACTATATATCGGTCTTAATCTGCGATAAACAAAACAGTAAATATTGTATACTAAACTCACTTATAGAAAGATATTGATTACGAACATAAAAAGACACCAAATTAATATGTAATAAGTAAAAAAAATCTTGTAAGGTTGGCACCAACACCAGCAAAAAAGATGGCACATCACATACCATTGTATCTGTGACTCCTCCACTATTACCGTCAGGATGCATAAACTCAGGGCAAGTGTTTGAACACCCACCATTATCGGGCTGAAATGTATAAACAATGTCGTTTTTGACCCCAAAATAGTCAATTGGTTTTGATCCAAAAGGTAAACTTGAAACATATTCAGCAAATTTGGAAATCAATGTATTGGCTTTCATCGCTTCTGATCTCCTCCTCAAACTGAGCCGCATCAGCTATTTCTTCCTAAAAAATTCCTATGACATCTGCAGCGTCAAGTAGCTTCACATATATGTAACTCGCCATTTGTCTTCAGGAAATAAACTGTTCTCTATATTTGTGTTTTTTGAATCCTTGGGTGTTGTCCTGAAATTATCTTTCTTTTTCATTACTGGAAATTTCATTATTTGATTAATTTTTCGCAGGGACTAACTCATATAAGAGCATTCTATTATTCTTATGCTCATTATTATAGTCAAATTTTTCTTAAAGCTCATCATTTTGTCGGCAATCATTTTAGCATGAAGACAAATAATTATTTTTTCTATGTGCCGCTGAAAACCATAGTATCTTGCATGCCAAATGACAGAAATCGTTTCGTGGAAGTTTGTTCGACCAAATTAAATGTCAAAAAATTTAAAATTGGCGTTAAGCTAGAAAAGTCAGAATTATTATGAAATTGGAAGTTGTAGCAGGAAGCAGAAAACTAAATTCTTCAAATGTTCTGGGGTTTTGACTAGCAATCCAAAAATTAACGGGATATTTCTTGTGTGCAAACTTAGAGAAATCAACTCTTTTGGGTCGTTCCACGCCAACTCCAGGCCCTAATCGACCATCTCAGGTTTTGATCAAATTTTGTGTTCATGTCATCCGAAGTCTGAATGTAACTTCGGCAAAATTCTTCCGTCTAATGTCTTAAATTGCGGGAGTCATGGGGGTTTATAGTGGGCCTTACCTTTTTTGAAGGATTTTCAACTTGATAAATTGCCTACTTTCGGACCACACTGTTGTAATAATCTAGCATGCGATTCGAAAATGTGTAGCCTTGAACACTTTCTTGCTGTGATTCCAGCTATGCTGTTTAGGAAATTATGCATTCGTAGTTTTTTCGACAAAATGATGTAAAGTTGTCATAAAATCGAATAACTTCATGCTCAAAATTTTTGGGTTTGGTCGCTTGAATTTGCCACAAAACTCAAAATATGCAAATGAACGAATTTTTGAAACACAAATATAAAAAATACATGGCTTCAAATTTTATTTTCCATTTGGTTCTAAAGAGCGCTTTTTCTCCTTTGGACCATACATGCACATGGGGGTTTGGGCGGTATTGAAAACTATAAAAAATGCTGTCTGAGCAAATAATTTCACATATCTGACAAATATAGGTTAAAGAATATATACGCTGCTTGGATCTTAGAAGAGCTTTCTAAAGGCCGTGTCATACTTACCGCGCGGTGCCGGTTGTCCTATTCATACTAACAGGCGGCGTCGCGCGGTACCGCGCAGTGGCTTGTCATACTTCGCCACGCGGTACCGCGCGACGCCGTACGGCGCCGCTTTTTTTACTTTTGGATTTTGCTATTCCCAAAAAATGTGTACTGCTTCAGTTGAAACCTGATGGGGCGGCAAAAATTACAAAAACCTATTCATACTCCAAAGGCGGTACTGCGCGGCGCCGGCCGGCGCCGCTTTTTAGTATGAATAGAGCAACCGGCGCCGCGCGGTACCGGGCGGTGAAGTATGACAGGGCCTTAAGGCCTTTCTTTTCGTTATCAAGAACGAAAAAAAATTCTGTTCCACTGCCTGTCCTGGCTGACCCCGAGCAGAATTTTTATGCTGTGCATGTATGTCTATCACCAACGTGGAAAAAATTCAGTTTAATTTCTACTTCCTGAAGAAATAAACGACCTTGAGGTTAGGTTGTAACAATGTCATCCTCCAAGCACAAAAACAATTTCGTTTTCACCTATGTGTGCCCCTCAGAATTTTCTCATCAGAGCTCCGAATCCTTTCTACAATTCACACTATACTGCAGGTTCAACATGGAAAAAGTTGCGAGCCTATTATTGGAATCCATTAGCGGTGAACAGAGCAACTGAAAATTTTCCACAATAACCCTTTTAAATGATCAAATTTCTCGAGTAGTACTCAGGTGTTGAGACTGTTCTATCGTAGTTAAAAGTGTGTAACCATTATACTTTTTCCAATGATTTAGACCTTCACGTCTTTATAAAAAGATTCAGCATTTGCGTGTCAAGTTAGACCTCATTTTTTGCGTGTCGCATTGTCTATCATGTTGCTATAAAGGGAGTATTCTCTTGTCAGCGATTCCCAAGAGGGCGAATTCCCAAGTGAGCGAATTCCCAATTGAGCGATTCCCAAGTGATCGAATTCACAATTGAGCAAACTTCCAATTGGGTGATTTGAAACGAGCGATCGAGGATGTAAGAACACTTTCTTCATATTTTCCTTCTTTACCTTATATTTTTCTTTGGATGTATTTTTTCTTTTGTTTTTGTGTGTATTGTTTATGTTTTCGTTTATGTATGCTTTTACGTTATCATCTTTTGTCTCTGCTTTGATTTTCGTTATTCTTTTCATCTACTTTCCTATTTTTTGCTCATGAAACAACAAATTACAAGTTGCCATTTTCAATACGCATTCTTCCTTTTTTGTTCTTTTTTCACATTTTTTCTTTCTTTCTTGCTGCTTTCTCTATGTTGCTTCTTCTTTCTCATCACTTTTTTTCATGTTTTCTCTCTTTTCCTAATGCTTTTCCACCTATTTTCACTCATTCTTAATGTCTTCATTTTTGTTGACGTTTCCTTCCTCTTGATGTTTTGTTTCTTCTACTATTCTTTTGTCTATGTTTTTTATGAAGATTTTCACACTTACAACGATGAAAGACTCAAGCATGTCGAACTATACAAGAATTATACAGAAGATTAGGGCTATTTAAAATGACAACTTGTAATGTGTTGTTTTATGAGCAAAAAAGAAAAAAATCGATGAAAAGAAAAACGAATCAATCAAAGAAAGCAGAGAAAAAGATGAAAACGTAAAGCATATATAAACGAAAACATAGTAGTAAGGCCGGCCCCTATAGGGGAAATGGTTAAGCACAGGGCCGTGCGCAGGACTTTCTCATGGGGGGCGGACCACCGTTTTTTTCCTCGAAGATTTTTTCCACATGAGAACCGGACCCAAAATTTTTTTCATTTGCCAAAAATTTTCCTCATTTTTAAAAACGTTTATAATGTGGCTACGGATGCTTTTTTATGCATTTTAGGAGCATACCCAAGCATTTTGTTGTATTTGTAGTCAGAAATCTGCGAAAATGAGGACAAAAATTGAGAAAATTCTGGTTATGTTAGTCAAAAAGAGCTCATGAAGAATATATTGGTGTTCTATAGGAGCAGATAAAGTAAGTTAATGATAGAGTTCTCATTAATTTATCCGCTATCAATATTTCTGTGAATCCAATTAGAATCATTTAATTTCATTTAGCTCTTGTCCGGCGCGGAGCGCCGGAAAAATTTTTGGATTTTCACTTTCAAAAAAGCTGGAAAATGAACCTTCAAAACGTTGGGGAATAAATGAAAATCAGACGGATGAAGTGTAATTTGCTCCCCGATCCGGCGCGGAGCGCCGGAAAAAATTTCGGGTTTTTATATTCTAAAACGCTGAAAAATAAATCTCTCCAACAGATAATTCGCGAACAAAAGTTTTAAAATCGCAGTCTAGAATGATGTCTTCAATTTCCACTTTCAATAAACGCAAAAGTTCAGATTGCAAACGTTTAAAAAATGCCAATCATCGAGAGAAAAAATTGAGAGAATTGATGAAAAATCTCTCTTTTTGGCGACATAATGGACTGTACACGATTAGAAAATGAAACGAGCTAGCTTGATTGATAGAAACTATTGAACATTAATTAGTAAGTCGAAGTAGATATGCTAACAGCCGCGTCTGATAGAATATAGTAATTATTATACCCATGACCGGCGCGAAGCGCCGGAAAATTTTGAAATTTTGACCTTTTAAAGTCCACCAAAACGCATCTTTTCGGTTTAGAGTTCCCTAGATTTTTTTCCACAATGAGAACCATACCCAAAATTTCTTTCCTCATTTCGAAATTTTTTCCCTCAAAAGACCCCATTTGAGGAAAAAAAATCGGTGGGGCGGACTAGATTTTTTTACTGAATAGCCCCAGAAAATGTTGATCTCACGCAGATATACTGTGTGCATATTGCCTCAATGGGGGGGGGGGGGGGGACGGCCGCCCCCACCCCCCCTTGTGCACGGCCCTGGTTGAGCATATCCCTATCTTTTGTGTACCCCCTATAATTAGTCATTTTTGATCGATTTATAGGGTGTATGGTAAACATATATGCTCCATTTTTTTGCCAATTTATGGGGGGAATGGTTAAGCATATAGGTTCTAAAGTTACCGCAATAATAGAATTATGGTAATAGTAGACTTAAGCCGGGTATAAACTTACCGGTATGCACGTGCGCCGCCGATTTTTGAGCGGGCCCCGCAATTCGCGACCCGGAAATTGAACACACAATCATGCGCCGCATTGCAGGTGCCAGGCGAAAAATTTGCGGGACCCAATAATTTTGCATGTGCGGGCAAGTAAAAACCATTTCTACTTTTTCACACATCTGTAATTCATGCGGATCAGGAACCACCCCCGCAGTACAGTAAAGTAGTGTTTTTTGCCCATGGCGCACGATTGAACTTCATTTTTGAGCTCCCCCCCTTTGGCGTGATGCGATCGCATGCGAATATTTTTCGCTTGTTTCTGAAATGGGGGGGGGGGGAACTTTGGACAGTTTCCCAAGTGGGGAAAACATTTTCGGATGCACGGTGGAAAATTCGAAAAATATTACGCGTGGAAAATACATGGCTACTGAACCTGGCACGTTTTAAAATGCAATGTTGTACGTTCGGGGGAGGGACACCATTTTTTTTCCTCAAATGGATGGTTTTGAGGAAAAAGTTTCGAAATGAGGAAAAAAATTTTGGGTATGGTTCTCATTGAGGAAAAAATTTTGGGGAATTCAAAACCAAAAAGATGCATTTTGGTGGACTTAAAAGGGTTAAAATCTCAAAATTTTTTGCTGTGCTTCACGCCAGTCATGCATATAATCTTAACTAGTTTCTATCAGGCGCGGCCGTTAGCATATCATACTTGTAAACTATTGTTTTTTGCTCATGGCGCACAATTGTACTTGATTTTCCAGCCCTCCCCCACACCCGTACATGTACGGTTAAGTATATTCAAACGTGTCCCGCAATGAGGCTGCATGCCCATTTTGGCTGCGCATTGGCAGGTCCCAAAACTGCTCCGCATGTGCGTACGGGTAAGTATATACCCGGCTCTAGGGTAATAGTTGTGTTACTGTAGGTGAAAAAGGAAAATTAATGTGAACAAAAAATTGAAAAGGAAAAGTAAAGTGAACAGAAAATGGAAATCAAAAATTGATGTTGAACAAAAAATGGGGAAAGAAAACTAATGTAGAATAAACTTAAAAAAAGAAAACTGATGTAGAACAAAAATAGAAAACGAAAAAGTAGATATGTGTAGAAAATGACTTCCTCCACCCACGGAGGAAGTCTCTCAAAGAATGAACTCCAAATGAGAAGTGTGCCATCTGCAATCAGATGCCCTGCATTTCTGAACGATTATCCGAATGGGAATATTCATATGTCAGTAATGCTCAGTTCAATGAGTAAAATCTCCAGAGTCTATATGCCATGAAACATCATTCCTAAGGGTTCATACATATAAAGTCGATTGCTCATGAAAAAAATGACCATAAGGCTTGTTATAGAAAAATGGCCAGAAAAAGCTGGAGACAGTGTAGAGGTCAAAAAAGAATTGTCCTCAGTGTAGAAACCTTAATTGATCCTACAGAAAAATAGATGAAGGAAAGAAAAAAACACAGTGTGCATATACACCATATTACAACTAAATTTTAAATTTAAATTAATACAGCTGTGATTTGAACAATAAGAAAATATTATTGATTTTAGCACTGTTTTTGATGAAGACCAAGGTTAATGCACTTGGGTCGACATTTTGCGAGGGGGCCTCTATGGATTTCAAGTTATGGTGGAAAAGCCAGTGCTGGGAGCTGTATCCAGCTAGGATGAAACCCTTTTGGGGTTTCATGAAGTGCCTATGCCGGATGTTGGAAAATGCCATACACACAGTTAGCCTCACACCTGTGAAAGATCCTCCCACCAGGTGTGAAGGCTCAATGGGTCCGGGCTGATCAAGAATAGGTCAACCACTGCATAGCCTTAGCATTGCCATGTTTCTAGTAAGCTTTTGATGTTATAATACTTATGTTGTGATGTGTTCATACAGACATGTAAAAAGAGTATACTGTGGATACATAGATATAGTTAACTGTAAAAGAGTTGCTTTAGTTCTACAGACCTACATCTAGTGAGGGTAAAATTGTTATGACAAACTACTACTACTGCAATATTTTGGAATAAGATAAGAAAAGGGTAAATTGTACTAAGAAAACAAACCACAGTACAGATTTTTACTATTTAGTTACAGAAAAGGGACAAGTGTCAATGTATAGTAGAAGAAAAAGAAGGGAAAGAGTAGAATTGTTCAGTAAATAATCGCTATAACAGAGAAATCATTAGTTAACTTTCCTAAAATGTAGCATAGAACAGGTGTTAATTACTGTATAATAAAATCTGCATAGCCTGTATGTATGTATGTATGTATGTATGTAGTTGAATTGTTTAGTCATTGTTTCTAGAATATTCTAGAAGGTCTTAAGTATTTTTATGAAATCCTTGCACAATAATAATCCTATAAAAATAAGAAAGAATATTTTATGCGCATAAATATAAGTTTGACATTATGAGGAAAAGTTAGTAAGAAAAACTAAAAAATTAAAAAGAAGTGTTAATAATAGAGTTTGTATTTAGCAGTAAGCAAATGAAATGGTATATATAGGGTATATACTGAAACAAATAAACAAAATTTCATTTTAATTAAAATAAGTTTCTAAATTTTAGTGGCTCTGAATAGAGATAGCAGGCACACTAGTCTGTATATTTGTATATATTTATTTATGTAAGCAAAAATTTTCAAAAGCTTAATGTTTTTTATTTTTCAGGTGTATAATTTGTATATATATTTATGTTTTAATGTATTTAATAAAGATTAAATTAAATTAAAAACAATAAAATTTTCTTTATCGCAAATTATATTAGTAGTTGATGCTCTAGAGTTCCAGTGTGTCATCTGCTGGAAAAGTGGAAAGGTTTACTGTGGGAGAAAAAACATGTTATTATAGTAAAATAATTAGAGGAGAATGAATGACATGTGGGGACCAGGTGGAAAAATCAATGCATGAAAAAAGTAGAGTGTTGTTCATATTGAGACTTGTTGTCTCTTATAGAGTTTTTCTGTAGGTCTAAGGGTAAAAACAGTGTGAGATAATTGCTGAGGGTACTGTAGAAATGAAAACTAACTATAATTAAAGATAGAGATAGTTTGAAAGACTAGTTCTAAAATAATAGGTAATGAGAAGGATATTATGAACACCAAAACTAAATGTTTTTTATTATTATTATAAAAAATGAGAATGTACATGGTATAGATATATAGCTCAGTTAAATACTATAATCAGTAAAATTTCCACAATTTTTATCAATCATTAGGAGAGAGTTAAATTCTACGTATATAACTGCTTCAATACCACCATCAGGTATATCTTCTCCAAAGTTCATTTGTAAGGTGGTGGTTCTTTAAGATATGAGTTCCCAAAAATTACCATCCATACTGCAAGGAGTCAAATTAAAAACAAAAATTGCACTATGGGTTGTAAAAGCATTTCGAGTAATTTCATTACCCTTATTATCTGTATCAATCCGTACACCTTCAATTAATTGTAGAAAGTACGCAAATATTTGGGTTCTTTAAAATTTAACATATAAGTAGTAGTAGGCAATGTCATAGTACTGCTAGTTATTTTAATCTTGTTTAATCAAAAATGTTTGAAATTGAAGGGACTCTGCTGATAATTAACCCTAGCAGCAGCACCATCAACAAGTGTGACAATGAGACGATGAGGTAAGGGACTTGTGAACAGAGAGTTTAGAGAGGCTGAGCAACGACTAGCTGTGATGTATACACTGGTAACATGACATCTTCAAATAGGCTATTTTGCAGCAGTGTTTTGTAACATAGATTCAATAGTTAAATTATTATTATTTGCAACTTCAACTTTTTCAATAAATAAAGACTTTTAACTTTGATCTTTTAGGCCTCATTGTCAGTAGTTATAAATTCCTGCAAACAAACATCATATCTATGTCAGTATAAATCAATTTTCAAGGTACACTGAGTCAATAGAAAGCATTCTTACATAAATAGATCAGCATGTATGGGGGCCCTTAACTTAATGACAGTACTGTTTTTAAACATTTGCACTCTTTCCAAAGCACCTGTGTTTTACTTTATATCAAGAACATCATCATTTTCAAAAGTATAGCCAGCAGCTGTAATGTGTGTCGATTTAGCACTGTGACCGTAGTTCAATTCCATCTCCAAATAACCTCTGTAAGTGTATCTATCACCGCTAAACGTTTTAAAATCTAAAAACATGTGAGCATACATACATATAATTATCATAAAACTTACCTGTCAGATATTTCATTTTCCATTTGATTTAAATTTTGATCTGCTTCAAAAATACTTTGCCAATCAGGTTAATTGGTGCTACAATGTTGCGGGTAGGATTGTTGTTGGCATACGATGTTAAATTGAAAGCATTACCATTAGCCTTTGTAATTTGAATAGTAAAATATATAAAATTTTTTGACAAATCTATCATAAATGAATCAGGTGAAACAACAAATTCATATGGTCCCTCATTAGTACAAGGATTTTGGAGCAGAATTTTTGATCAAAAACTTCTATGAATAGCGACCTGTGTTCGAGGTATGGTAAATAAATCTAATTAAGTTTTACTACTAGGAGACAATGCAGCATCAATAAATGTACTCATTTTGAATAGATATCCTTGAAAACAACTACTCTACATGGAGTCTTTTTTAAGAATGAGGAATGTCATTTTAGATGTTTATGTTTATGTAGTTTTTGATACTGATGATGATGACCATTATTCAACTTTTTATTGCTCTTTATATGTACTGTAGAATTTATATGTTTACGCTTCCCTGGGAAATTTCCATTCTAAATGTGATCAATTGTGTTGTGTAATAAGTTGCTTGCTGTGCTTCGTCCATGATCAGCAACACTTTCGTTAAAAGAACATCCTTCTACCACATCCCGTGCAATTTTATAATCTATAGCAAGTGCATGCTTTCCTGCAGACTTTAACAAAGGCATAGCTAGAGGCCATAAGCTCTTGAAAAAATTACCCAATCCTGCTCCTTGATGTCTATAATAAAAAGAGTATGCTGCACTAAAACCTTCTAATGCACCACCTAGTTGGAATTGATTATCTTGTATGTAATGTTGATAAATCTTGACCCAGTAATCAACAGTTTGGGGAACATAAACTGTATCCATATTTTGCTTTGTAAATCAAAATAAATGAATGAATAAAAAAAATTAAGAGCATTTGCGAAAATTAAATCCGATGACATTGTGTCCAAATGGGAATGAATGAATAGAGACTTGTGAAAATTAAATACTATTATAGGAATGAAGGACTACATCACCAGAAATGTAATTTAACTATAACATTGCCAAATTAAAATGGTATAAATTCATTCATACTGTTTTTTATATTAATTTCAAGTATGGTAATTTTTTTCAATTAAATGGCTATATAGTGAAGTATTTCATACAATCTACTTACAATATCTTTGTATTTTCCCTGCACATTCACTCTGTGTAAAAGTTGTGCTAAAGTATTTCCAACAATTTGATCCTCAATAATATTACAGTAAACATAAAAACTCTGTAAATCCTTTAAATTTGGTGGTTGAATCCCTAACATATATAAATGTTTATTTCCTAGATCAGCAAGAAAAACAGACTTGGATGGTGGAATATGAGCATTAGAGTTTCGTGGTTTGTCTCCAACACTATTTAGGTTAATATTGACACTTCTATTTCAAAAATTGTCAGCAGTTGCATCAGAAGCAGTGTTAGTACTACTAAAACCTAAAATCTCCATCAAATGGTTGCTTAGATCAATTCTGCGCAAACTTGTACCACTTTTTATTTTCAAATTAGCCAATCCTCGTCCGTGTTCATCATATGAAAACATGATTTCAATGTCTGTTCCTACAATAACTGCTCCAATTTTTGAATTCAATTCGTCAATTAAATCAGCTACATTAAATTAATGTTTTTCGAAAACTATAACTTTAATTTCTCCAACAGGTTCGACTTTCTTTCCAACAGCATCCATTTAATATTATTACATTATCTCCACTATAGTTGGAAATTGTAGCCCAGCTATAGGGGTATATGATTTCACTTAACCCTACCTCCCAATTGCCGTCTAGTTTTAAACAGTAGAGTAGTTGGGCGGAAAGATCGGTGGGTATGTTTCCATATTTGCTATTACTAGGTAAAATTATATATAAAATTGATCATCAAAGGTTGTCATTATTTATAATGTTAGTAGTTGTGTGTATTGTCTTCAATGAGTTAAGTGAAGGTAACAGTCCTGGTATGGGACTGGGTAATAAATATCCTAAACAAGTGCACAATAAGCCAACCCACAATTGTGTATTATTATTGTAGAGAGATAAATTTATCATAGCTGTAATGACCACAATTAATATTGGTATGACCTGACTAAAGAACACCACTTTGTTTCGAGGTAGACGTTTTCTAAAAAACTCCCGAAGACTGATGCCAGATGTTTCAAAGTTGTGCTATTACTACTGTCCATTTCAAAATGGAAATTTTTTATTTAACAATTAGCCAATTAATCATAAATTTTATAAAAAGGTGGAGCTGATAAAATGACCAATAAAATTGAATGGAGATACATAAAGAAGGCGAAGTGAATTTTTACAAGCCCATACATAATTTATTTTGCAATTGACCTTTTACAGAAAATTTACAATGGAAAAACTTACAAAGTAACTTATCATTATAAGATAAATTTGTATTATTAAAACTTTTAAACATTTTATACATAGGAATGTTTTGCTCTTTATAATACAAAAAATACAAAGTATATATACCACAAACTCTACTATAGAAGTTTTGCAGGCATTTCTTATTTATGTGTCTTACTGTAGCATTCTTGTTAATATAGTTTATAAGAGCACAAATAATTGGTGGTAAATGGAATGGATCAAAATAAAATACAGAGTTATCATTATCAAAATACATTGCGATCCAATGACTTACTTTTTGAAAAGATGTATCAGTGTCTGCAATTAAAGCTGCTGGTCTTCTAACTATCTCTGGTAATCTATTGCAAGTGAAAACCCTGAGAAAAATTCTTCATAAAATTGCATCTTGTTGAGCATAGTATGCCTTTTGCTCATCGTAGTTGTCATTTTGTATCTCCTTTTCTAAAATCCAGCTGTTGAATTTTTCAGGATAACCCCACCACACAAGTACTCTATTTTGACCATCTGGTAAACATTTAGGCCCATATTCACAATTGCTTGTTAGCCGATTCTTATACTGACACAATGTTAAATTTTGGCTAACACAGTAGTAACATGGTGCTAAGTTTTATCCCTGTATTCACAATCCCATGTTAGGGTCCAAAAATGGAAAAGTTAACACGGTGTTCTAAACCTGCCCCTACCAGTTTTAGCAGTGTGTTAGCAGTAGTCTGTTTGTTAATTTTTTCAACTGTCATGGATATTATTGACCTATTGGATCATATTGATGAAAATGAAGAAATAGTACATCAAATTCGTCACTTTCGAGATAGGGCTGATCCCTTTGACGGCTACAATGATGTTACCTTTAAATCAAGATACAAATTGTCGAAAAATTGTGCCCAAGACTTGATTACACTTCTCCAGGATCAATTAGAAAATTCATGTGATTCCTCCAGCACTTCAGGTTAATACAAAATAATAAGTTTTATTCATGAAAATTAACTGCTCATCAAATGAGTGTTCAAACTCAAATATTACATGCTGAAAAATGCTAGCATTGTTGAAAAACCTTGTTGACATTGACCACATTGTTTTTTTTCCTGTTATATCCTTTTTCATATTAAAAAACATGCTTGAGCTTATTCTGCCCCCTGTTACAAAAGTAACATGGTGATAATGAAAGTAACACCGCGGTAACACAGTGTTGGCTAACACAGACTTAACACGCTATTGTGAATATGAGGTGATACTTGACACGGTGTTAGCTCAATACCTGTGTTAGCCAACATGATGTTAAGTCCTAACACCCTGTTGACTTGAGGCGCAATTGTGAAAACGGGCCTTAGTTTTTAAAATCTTTCAAATTTTGTATTCTTTGATATCAGGGTTAAAATCAATTTTCTGTAGCTCTTTTTCATAAAAACTTCCTTCTATATTCTTGCCTTCCAAATCCTGAATTCTATAAAGCATATGATTTCTAGTCTTCACAATTTGCTTTACCCTAAAAACTTCCTCACTCCATTTAGGTAAATAACCTTTGTCAAACATGCCTCTATGCTTACTAATTTGTACGTAATCCCCTATATTAATCCTAAGTTTTCAGGTGAATGCATATGCAATATGCATTCTTTTGGTAAAGTCTCTGCCATATAATTTTTTCATTAGAATACTTCACATTAGCAGGTTTTTCACCAATTGATCTATGAATAGAATGATTATAGTTTGAAACAACTGTTGGTAGAATATCAATCCATTTATAAGTGGTAAACTCTATAAGATATTTAAACAATTTAGTTTTAAAGGTTCTATTAAACTGTTCCACTATTGAACATTTTAGGTCTTCATTCTGGGAAGTAAAAAATGTATATCATTAGCTTTTAATAAGTTTTGGAAATCTTTGTTGACAAATTTTTTTCCTTTATTGCTGTGCACTCTCCAAGGGGTTCAACCTCCTCTCAAAATATTTTGAAAAGCATCACATAAATTCTTTGTATGTTTCGAGTTTAATAGTTCAACCCGTGCATATTTACTTGATACATCTATACAAGTAAACATAAATTTATATCCATTGTTCAAATCTGCTAAAGAAGACATATCAGGCAAATCAATTTCCCATTGTTGATCCATAACTGTGACATGTATACAATTATGTGAAAACTTTTTGTTGACTTGCTTATATAGGGTACAACTGTCTTGTTTCAAGAGCCAATTTTTAACATTTTTACCTGTAATTGTTTTATAGTTTTTTCTAGCCTTGACATATAATTTTTCAATACTAGTAAAGGCTGTAGGATTTCCGTGTAAATTTTTGTGAAATTTCAAAAGTAATCTATTCATTGTTCTAATACATGGTGGTATACCATCTGGGTGTTCTAACTTTTCTCTATATTTTCTTTTCTGTCAGGTTTCCTTTACTCAAAAATGAATTGTCTTTGATATATTCTTCTTCGCAACTTGAAAATAAACCAACACCTTTCGTGACCCATTTATTCAACCATTCGAGACTAGCCCTTGCCTGATTATCTTATTCTTCTGCAGCTGTTTGGTAGGAGAGCTTCAGAGGTAGAGTGAATAACAATTTATGTCAATGATTTCCTATAGCCTCTAAGTATACATTATGTTTTTTCAAAGCAGTAGCAAACTCAATGACTCGTAGTGGTTGCATAATCTTTGAACATTTGCAGGAGAAATCATGTAATAAATTAATAATATGGGATCTTTCAATTAATTTCCCATCAATTAATATTTCTCCTTGCTGGTTAACATTTATACTAGGGTTTTGTCGCACATATCCCAATGATAATGATGCAGAATCTTTAAATTCTTTATGAATTTCACTAAGTAATTTTTCATTATTCAACCAATCTTTTTCTTCAACTTTCAAACTAAGGCTATCATTTTCATCATCATCAATAGTCTTTTGTTTCAAAATTATGGTAGCAGGTTGAGAGTTTTCATTTTCAAAAGTTAAATATTGTGAAAATGATTGCAAGTACGTTTTGTATTGTTCTTTAGGTGTTAATGTATTATCTGTTAAAATGCACTCTAATTCATCACAATACATGTTAACTTGTTAACTATACCAGTCTTTTCATATGCAGTTGTAGAAGAAGAAGCATGAGAGTTATTCAACTAATTCGGAACCTCCTGAGGTATAAGAGCAAATTTACTTGCAAAAATCATTTTATAATAATTTCTCTGTAACAAAAGTTGCTAGTGTAGATAATAAAGCCGGTAATACTAGAGGTAAAAATGCTCCATCACTTTGAACAATTTTTGCACGTTTATTTCATAAATCCTTTTTCTTGTTTTTTTTTCTAGTCTTGTAGCTAAAGCTCTAAGCAATAATTCAAGTTTTGCCAATTTTTTTTAACTTAGGATTAATAGGAATATTGCCATTTAATATGTTTAAACAGATTTCACATATGCAACAGGTCAGATCAGGGGAAGAATGTTGTAGAAAAACACATCTTTGAATACAGTTTCAATTGAGCTCTTGGATATGTTTCTTTGATCTAGAAGCCATACAAAACAGATCCTACAGTAAAGAAAAATGTTACTATAATGATCGTAACTAAATGAAAATTGAAACAATTAATGTGTTACATTAAAACAGTCGTGAAGCTTCATTTTGTATAATAACATTCAACTCTTCACATATAAAAAAAGCACACAAATTATTCATATTCATAAAAAACAATTCATGATTTGTATCTAACCTTAAAGAAGGATCTTCCACAAAAATAGAGTGGGGTTGGATTATATCTAGTTCGAGTAGTAATAGTTTAGCAAAACACGAAAACTGTGTAACTTCTTTAGGTCCCATAGGTAATCCAACTTCACGACGTAAATCATTGCAAGCCTTAGTTATGTCCTTCTAAAAAGTCTTGGCTTCGGGCAAGAAGCGAGTCCAAAACAAATCAGCCATCTCTCGTTTCTGTTTGTTGGTTAGTATTTTACCTTAAATAAAATAAATATTATAATTTAATAAGTGGATAGAATAGATATATACCACCCCTTTGAAAATTTCGACTAAACTGATGATGTATCGAAAAATAACTTTTTCTGACTACATAATAAATCTACAGTATCCTAGAACCTGTGATGTACAAGTTTTGAAATTTATTAGTACAGCTACAACTAGAAAATACAGTAGGATTGAATATATATATTTTGAAACATGTGCACAGATGCATAAATTGACCATTGTTTTGAGGACATTGTAAAATTTTTTCTACAAAATGTAGTAAGGGTGTTACATGCAATTTCTGTTCTCATAAATATTCCTCAGTGTCTTTAGTATCATAAAATCCATACTATTTACAGTTTCCCCATTTTTATGAATTTTGAAAGGATGTTGTAACCATACAATAAAAACAGATATGAAAAGTTTAATGGTAAGATCATTAAGAAAGATGTATTTACTGCATAGCATATTGATCAATAAATAATAAGATTCCACCAACTTGTAAAAAGTTTTTTGTAAAAATGACAAGTTATTTAGGTGTATATAAAATCATGTGATAATTGTTAGGGAATATATTAGACCTAAGTCGATATTTTTCAGGACATGTCTATGTAAGATCTCTTAATAAATAACCATACCGTATACTGGTAGCATCCCCATATGCTTCTATGAAATAATTTGAAATAGTTGGAAAAATCTAATGAGCCAATGTATGAACTTGCAATCTATTGCGAGGTTTTCTTAAAAGAATCAAATATTGAGTGTTTATCTACTTGTATGCATTCCATAAAAAATGCATTCTGAACTATATGTATAACTGATATGTTCCAGTAATGTGAACCTTTAGTAAAAAGCTGAGTTAAACATTGATCATTCTTCATCTCTTGCATCATATCTTCTATAATTAATAGTTTAGGTGTGTCTTTACTTTTTTGAAGTTCATCCAAGTCAGGTGAACCTTGAACAAACCACTTAAGAACATTTTTGGACTAATTTGTTGTAAGCTTCTTGCCATTCTGAGTAACACCAATAAATTGTCACAGGAGCAGGGTGAACCATTTCTTCTGCAAAAATTACTAATTTTTTAACAAATTGAGTTTTGCCTGATTTTGTTGGAGCAGAAACTATGCAATTAAATGGGTGCTTCTTCCAGATGTGACATCTCTCTTTCTCTCAACAAAAACCAACCACTTTTTACTTGAACAATTTTTAAAATAACTTTATTTAAGTGGAATGTTATTTATAATTACCAAAATTACAATAGAAAAAACATTAATTGTTACATAAAACATGATACATTAAAGGTAACTGCCATAAAGCATTAAAACTAAATGATTGAATAATACAAAATAGACCTCGGGGCTCTATTACATGTATGATTGTTAGAGCATTGTACTCATTTAAAATAGCTGGTGCTATTTTATGTATCAAATTGGTCCAGCACCAAAATTGCTAAAGAAAAAACATTTTAGTGTTGGAAATTGTTAAAAGAAAAAAATTCACATCAACTCATTTTAACTTACTTCTTTAGATAAACTCCATTTCATTTCATTTAAAAGATTGGTAAATCATACTGTAAACCCATCACCTTCAACCAGCATCTTATATCCAAAGTTGATACCACATTGACCTTCATAGGAAAATATCTTTTCAATAATGTTCACATTGCCACGTAATATACGGTATTGTATTAAAATGAGTTTGAACCTGCCACGATATGCCTCCTTTGTTTTGGGGTCAATGTTATGAAAATAAATTGACACGTATTTACCCTCAACTACTACGAATAAAGCCATGTTATTGTCCAACATAAAATGGTGTTCCATTTTTGAATATAAGTATTCAGGAGTTGAATAGAGGGAATATGCTAAAGAGAAAGAAAAACAACAACAAACAAGTAGCTTTTGTACCAACAGAAATGAGAAATGTATAAATTGGTCAAAATTTTAGAAAGTAAGAGGGGGGTTATAAGCATGATATATATTCTAGCTATATATCCTACAGTAACCCATTATTTTGTCATCTACATGTGGAAGCAGGAGAAAATAAAAAAATTGTGTTTATGCCTTATAGTTATCTTCAAGGTAGAAACTAGAGGAACAGTATGGCCACATGCTCATGAGTTATAGCAATCTTTGAGGCTTTTCCCCGTAAAAAGAAAAAATAGTGCAACAGAGTCATAAACAGCCATTACAGTTCTTTTATAGTATTTAGAATCAAAACAAAAATACTAGAGTTGTACTGTAAAACAGGTGTTTCAACTGGTTTTAACTGGTTATATGCTAGTAGAATAAGCTAAAAAAATAATATGACCATGTGTTCGTGAGTTATAGAGGTCTTCAAAGCTTTCTCATTGTAAAAAGAAAAGCTGCTGCAACAGGGTCATAAACAATAACTGAAACTCTGTCATGATAGTTCTTGATATTTAAAGAATATTTTTTATTATTACTGTATAAATTTTGATAAATACTTGTGTTTTGTAGTTTTTTCTAGTTTTCAATAATTTTTATAATGAAACCTATATATGAGGATATCACTATGGATGAAGATGAGGATGACATACATATAGAAATTTTAGATGATATTACTTCTGATAAAGAGGAAATGGTTGTGCTTGAGGATTTGGAGGATATTACTTCCAAGGAAGAAGAAGAAGAAGAAAAAACACTCAATAATGATATTTTGGATGAA
This sequence comes from Romanomermis culicivorax, assembly GCA_963922205.1. Lineage (NCBI taxonomy): Eukaryota > Metazoa > Nematoda > Enoplea > Mermithida > Mermithidae > Romanomermis > Romanomermis culicivorax. Next base: position 1,333,080 of record CAWUHX010000047.1, read on the forward strand.
GAAGGAACCATTTCAGATTATGAGGCTGATGAAAATGAACAGTTCAAAACTCATACACCACACAGTTCTGATAAAGAAGAAATTTATGAACCAGTTGAGATTGGTCGTAGGGTATAACAAACACATTTTTTGTTGCCGATGATTTTTTGGATTTAGGTCAACCTAGTGCAGTAAATATTAGACATTTTAATACTGAAGATCACAAGTAATCATTGAACTTTTGTAATACTGAATGTATGGATGATTTGAATGCTCAACTTGCATCAACATTTCAGCACTGGATGATAATGCACCTATGGGTTTTTCTTTTGGCCATACAGGTTTGACAAAAGGATGCATTTTGATACCTTTTAGATTAAAACATGCTTTAACAGGTGATTTGATCATAAATACTCTTAATGCTCTTCTTCAATCAAATGAGCAAGAAAGAAAGAAAGAAAGAAAGAAAGAAAGAAAGAAAGAAAGAAAGAAAGAAAGAAAGAAAGAAAGAAAGAAAGAAAGAAAGAAAGAAAGAAAGAAAGAAAGAAAGAAAGAAAGAAAGAAAGAAAGAAAGAAAGAAAGAAAAGAAAGAAAGAAAGAAAGAAAGAAAGAAAGAAAGAAAGAAAGAAAGAAAGAAAGAAAGAAAGAAAGAAAGAAAGAAAGAAAGAAAGAAAGAAAGAAAGAAAGAAAGAAAGAAAGAAAGAAAGAACATTGTCAGCATTATTAAAAATGTTATATTAATCAATGAGCAGCTGGTGTCAATGACCTACTGTCAACATGATGATTTTTCTGAGGTTATGGGTAATACAGACACCATTATTGCAGCTTATACTACTGCCCAGGCTAGACTGAAATTATATTCTTACATCAAGCTATTAAAAAGTCAAGTATTGTATTTTGATACAGACAGTATAATTTATTTGTCAACAGTTGACAAACAACAATATTAAGTACTGAGAGGATGGTTTCTGGGTGAAATCACTGATGAGTTACATGAATATGGTCCTGGATATTACATTAGAGTTTGATAGTGAGGTCCTAAGAATGATGCTTACAGAGTGTACAGCCCATCTACCAAACAAAATCATTCACTACAACAAATGGTTTTTGCTTTTGTAAAAAACAATGGACAAGAAGGAGTAAATGTACACAGCCTTTGCATTGAGCACCAGCAAGATCTCAAAGTTGTTACCTGTAAAACTTTGAAAAAATTAGAGTGGTATATGATAAACATATTTTGAAACATAATTCTTGTACATTTCCTTATGGTTGGACTAAATAATTATTTTACAATAAAACAAAATGGGTATGTTGACTTAAAAGTTTTTTCTTTTGTTATGTAATGGTTTCTCGAACACCACAAAATATCCATTTTTTCTACACGTTTTTCTATACCAGACTCATTCTGGTCATTTTTCTATAACAGACCCTTTCTGGTCGTTTTTTCTACAAGCAGTTGACTTTATACCTATGAACCGGTAGGCATGATGTTTCATTGCATATTTTGGAGATTTTACTCGTAGAACAGACTATTACTGACGACTCTGACCAATCTGACATTTACTCACTGGAAGGATCATTCAGGAATGGGACCTCCAACCCAGACATGCACCGCAAGAATTTTCCAGGGGGAGGGTCCATGGACTTTTTTCCAGGGGGTAGGTGGGGTGGGTGAGCAAAAAAAACAAAAAAAAGTCCAGCAAGCCTGTTTTTCATACAAAATATACACAAAAATTATCAAAAAAGCTATCTTGGAAAAAGTTCAGGCGGGGTGTTTGACGATTTTTTTTGGCCAGGAGGGGGGGTGGCCAGAGTCTCAGGTATGGGGTTTTCCCCCCTACCCCCCCCCCTATGTGCATGTATGCTCCAATCATATTTACACCTGCAGGCTGCTCTCTTTTGTCCAAGGGGGTCTGGGGGTGCAAATTTTTGAGTGACTTCCTCTGCCCACAGACAAAGTCATTTTCTATACATGCTTACTTCTTTGTTTTGTTTTTGTATATTCATTTTTTGTTCACTTTAGTTTTCCTTTTTCCATTTTTTGTTCACATTAATTTTCCTTTTTCATCTACAGTAACAACTATTACCCTAACTCTACTATTACTATAATCCAAATATTACTGTAATTCTACTATTAAGGTAACTCTAGAACCTGTATGCTTAACCATAACCCCTATAAATCGACAAAAAAATCGAATGTATATGTTTACCATAGCCCCTATAAATCGACCAAAAATTACAAATTATAGGGGTACACAAAAGATGGGGACATGCTTAACCATTCCCCCTATATGGGCTGGCTTCACTACTAAACATTAACAATTCACAGAAAACGAAAGAAAAAAGAAATACATACAAAGAAAAATATAGAGTGAAGAAGGAAAATATATAGAAAGTGTTATTACATTCTCAATCACTCGTTTGGAATCGCCCAATTGGGGATTTGCTCACTTGGGAAATCGCTCAATGGGGAATCTCTCACATGGGAATCGCTCGATTGGGAATCGCTCCCATGAGAATTGCTCACACGAGAATTGCTCAATTGGTAATTCGCTCACTTGGAAATTCGCTCTATTGGGAATTGCTCACATGGGAATCGCTTAATTTAGAATTCGCTCACTTGAGAATTCACTCAATTGGGCATTGCTGAGTAGAAAAATAGGAGGGATCTGTCTAACGAACAAAAAATCACTCTGGCCCTACTCGCTGATGTACTATGCAGGCGGGCCATTTTTAGGACCACCTTGTAGATACTATATGTTTATTTAACTGGACCTTTCCATCAAAATCTGTTGAAGAAGATCAAGTAAACGCAAATTAAGTCATTAAATGGATGCAAATTATCAGTCGACGTGCCTTTAAAATGTTTTTCTACCTGCAAATGTAGGCTCTCTTTTTTATCTTTCAATAAAACTGACATGCTTCGCGGTAAGATAACAATGGTGCAACAAACATCTCTTATCGTGCTGGTACTGTCAGTAGCTCCTACGATTTCGTTGTCCTGGTTATTTCCCGTGTTTGATCTTTCACATTCCCGCTATTATATGCAGAATCTTTTCTATTCAAATGGCAATGAACTTTAATATTTGAGAATTCCTATCCCATTCAACATCTGAATAGGAATCAAAGTGGCGAATCGACGAATTTCATCTGGCTACTCTTGTTCATACTACAACGCCACCATTGTATATTTTTGATAAAGCCAGAATTTGTTTCCCATCTGCAGGGTTCAACGTCGTATAATTCAAAAAAAGGAACCATTTTTGAAATCAGGGGCTGTATATTGAAACCTAATGAATTTTCTAGGGTAAAAATCCTTCCAGAAAATGTATAAATCCGTCCTAGTAGTGGCTAGTTTGTATGCTATATAGTCTGTTTTTTATAAAATGCTTCCAAATGGAAAAGTGACACAAATCAGTACTGTCGCCAAAATCGTTTACAAAGAGCTGTTACCGTAAATTATTTCACTCGATAAATTGCCAAAGGTGAAGGCAGTATGGGGACAAATTTCCAGTCCCTTACGGTATTTCATTTATCGGAAAATCGTGAAAATCTGAAATACTATTTCCTTTCCACTTTCATTATTTAGAAGCATTTCAAGAAAAACAGACTATAGATAAACCTACTTTGCAGATTCCCTATAGGGAGGGGTATGGGGAAGCATTGCCCTTACCCGAAGTCCTAAAAATTGATCACTGGATGTTTGATTTTAGGAAAAATGGCGCATTTAATGAAAATTTAGCTACTACTGAACATTTTTAATTCTACCCCTGCCTGAAAACCTGACTTTGGCGACCTCAACTACTTTTTATTTCCTAAAACCCCTATGTTTTTTAGACTATGATAAAACCTAGCTCCTACTCTGGTAGCATCTGCCAAGTAGGTATAATTTTTTAACATGTGTCTCCAGAACTTATGATTGTGTCGGACTTTTCCAAAAATCAAAATACGTTTAAGTGCCGGAACCTTCTTTCGATCAGTCTCAAATCCTAAGCGGTTCTTTTCCATTGACCTTGTTGGTATGTTTTCATAATTATAACAATTAAATTCTGAAAAATCTGATCGAGTGTTTACGAAGCGGCTTTAGTGTTCTGCAAGTCAATGATCCTGGCATGATAACTAACTTCACAGATAGACATATAACATTGATTCATTCGATATCAGTCAGTCCAGAGTTGGTTACCGAATCCTCTAGTAGGTTACTAGGTCAAATTTGTGTGGGTGGGAAGATAGACTTAAAATTTTTTATGATGTACACATTTTGGATACATAATCAAAGCTGGGCTAATGTCAGTTTGTTTCTAAACAATTTAGGACGTCGTACAAAGGACCTATGGAAATCGTCCTAGTTGTAGAACCAAAATCCTCTCTTTCGTATACAGTCAATCAGTTTTTCGATGCGATATTAATCTGCTGTTGGAAACCAAGACATTTGATGCCAATCAGACATTTCCTACGGGGGAGGGTCCTCTCACTATTCATCGAGGGGGTAGGGTGGATGAGCAACAAACAAAAAAAAGCTCCGCGAGCATACAAGCACGTAGGGGGTGCCATCATTTAAGAAAGATTAATTATGATCTTCCAACAAAGTGCATTGTACTAAAGATGTAGGGTACCCTGAAATGAGCAATATAGACATACAAACCTGGGCCTTAAAATCAACAGGGTTTCTGTAAATTTGAAAAAACATGTAGGCAACGACACCCCCTGAAATATCGAAAACTATTGTACCCAAAATCTAGATATTTTGTAGGTGTGCATGAGGCCGAATTCCATCGGTAAATTTTCAGTGATATGAGATACCACTCAATGCATTGTAGTCGGCATTGCAACAAACCTTTACGTTAGGATTTTGCAAATCACGCTGTTGCCACTCAGTCTGCATCAAAATGAGAATATTCACTATTTTGCTAATATAATGTTGATGTTACTGTACAAATTCGAAAGCTTTAAGCTATTAGCCGCACGACATGTGGTTCAGAAAACCTGAGTGACAGGACTTGAGTGAAGGAAGACATTTCACCTGTTTGAGAGTCATCCTGTACTTCTGGTTATTGGATTCTGCACTATCTCTTTTGGCATATGAGTAGTACTCATGACGAGCTATATTTTATATCTTCATTTTAAAATTAAACTAAATACGAGTGTGGTACAGAGGAAAATTTTAACTCAAAGTTTGGTTTACTATCGTCTCAAGCAGAGTAACCTGATTCAAATTTCCTTATAAATTTACCGATGAAACTCGGCCCTATGCACACCTACAAACTATCTAGATTTTAGGCCCAACAGTTTTTGAGATTCCAGGGCGGTTTTTTGTCTATTTTTACATGTTTTTCCAAATTTGCAGAGACCCTGTCGATTCTAAGGCCCGGGTTTTTTATACTTGTGTTGCTCCTTTCAGGGTACCCTACACCTTTGGTACAGTGAACTTTGGTACAATGAACAGAAAAATTTTTTCCTTATATCATGGCCGTACATCTATGTCCGCGAGTATGTTTTTCATACAAAATATGCATAAAAATTATCAAAAAAACAGTCTGCAAAAAAGTTCAGGGAGGGGTGTCTGTCGATTTTTTTCGGGCCAGGGAGAGGTTTCTAAGGTCTCAGGTAGGAAGGTTTACCTCCCCCCTGACCCCCCTATGTGCATGTATGATGCCAACGTTCCTTATCTATTTATAGTACCGGGTTGCATCCAGATGAACCTATTTCAGCAATATGCAGAGCATGTGGAATTGAAAATATTTAGAAACCGGGAATTTTTCTTAAATTCTAAATTTAAGAGCTATAAATTGATGCAAATTTGTGGAAATACTGAATTTATCCCGTCATTATGAAATTAGAAAAAATTATGTTTGCTTGCAATCTGTTAGATCTAATATGGATCTGTAGGTGATTAACATTTTTGTCTGAAAACGAATATTGTGTAGCTTTCTAGCAGAGATGATCGCCATCGACTATTTTATTTCGAGTTTCGCCATGATCGCATGTTTTTCGCTTTGTCCAGTCAATGCGGAAAAGAAGACAAGACTTCTCGGCGCGCCGCAGCCTCTGAACTTAACCAATGCAGAAAGCCGACAAAAAGTCAGTAATTTCGTTCAAATTTCATTAAATTACATGAAAAATGATGCCAACAAATCAAAATGCCTTGAAAATATGGAACTCATCAGGATTCGCAATGCGACAAGGCAAATTGTCGCCGGCTCGATTTACCGCATAGATTTTTATGTCGGCGATCCTCGATGCTTCAAAGTGAGCTCTTTTCGTATAGCTGTCGCATCTTAGATGTTGACCGACTTCCAAAAAACCTGTTGGTAATAAAAATTGCATAATTAGGTTTTTTGGCATGATTAACTTTTTGAAATATTTCATTTCGTCAACCGAAAACGGGCATTTTTTCTTTTTTGACACTAGCGCTGGTCCGTGCAGCACTTTTTTCTTTCTCAGCAAAGTTCAGCGGTGCCGTTCATATGTCTGGACGATTCAAATTATAAATTATGTTCGGTCAAAATTTTTACGCAACTTTGGATTAGCAAAGTACCCCATCTGGAGGAATATTCCTGTCAAAATATACGTAAAGAGGAAGCCTTGGGCGGCGCCGATTTGATGCATCTTTATTACAATACGAGTGAAAGGCGTAGATAATATTATGTGATTCATCCGCAAATTTTCATTTGCTTTGTACCATACAGTTTTCCAAGAATTTTTCGATGAGCATTCAGGAAATTCGCACTTAATAATATGAATACTATATTATGATTGACCCTTGTAACAAAATTCTTATAATTTAAAAAATGACCAATATTCTATCAAAAATCGTTTTTATAGCAAGCTCTTATTTAAAGTTCTTTTGAACAAAAATTGTTCAGAAAGTTGAGTTGGGCCCGAATAACCTCAGAGTTGGAAATCCGCGAACACAAACTTGCAAAAAAATAAACAGTGCACGCTTGCTTTCCATTTTCATTTTTTCAAGCCTTTTAAGAAGGACAGACTATACATACAGTTTTCAATCAATGTATTCTACAAATGCTTCTAAATTGATAAGAGACAAAAAGTAAGTGCCGCTCCAAAGTTGTTTTCACAAAGGCGCTTTTACTGCCTATACGATTTATCAAGCAAAAAATTGAAGGGGTGAAAAAATCCAAAGAGATCCGACAAGGGGAGATGACTATGCATTACAAACCAGCAATTTTTTCAAGTTGTAGTGGTAACTGCGGCAGACGGCCGGCGCCGGTTGTCAATTTCGATCCAATCGAAATTTCTGAACCGTCACTAGCCGTCGCGTATGTTATAACATATAAATTATGGTGCGAAAACTGCATCTTGGTGTTTTATCATTTTTTCGTAGGTTTGTAGTAGGCATCTCACGGCCGGCACCGGATGAAGTATGGCAGCAAAAAATTGCAACGGGTGACGGCCGTCGCTGGCCGTCGAAGTATAGCAGGGCCTTTAGATTGAACATTTTTTTTCGTTCCGAGAATTATTTTGAAAAATAGACCATAGTTGAATAGACTCAAAAATTCTTAGTTCTATGCGTCATATGGTTCAGCACTGAATAATAGAAGTACGAAATAGTACTCTTTCCACTATCAATATCTACAAGTAAAGAAAAACAAACTGTATAGACTGATTTTTATAAAATGCTTCTAACACGTCAAAAATCTGTATCTAATGTCAGAATGTTAATTTTAAACTTTTACAGTTGTATTTTCACTAAAGAAGTTGTTAGGGTTACAGTCTAGTTATTTTGAATTGCCAGATACGGCGAAGCGTTAATAGTAAGTTCAGTGCCATAAAAATAGTAAGCATATTACTGTAATCGATGAGAAAAGCTTTCGAGTACATTATCGGCAAACAGACCGGCTAATTTTTCTCTCCATCAGTAGCCTATCAGAATGCTCATGGGTTTGGCTAACAATTCTATCTATATCAAAAATGAATAGGCAATATACTGTTTCGTTGATCTTGGTCTCTCCTTCGTAATGAGGGAACTATTTTTCCTACAGTGTAGATTTGTTCACGCCGTATAAATTGTATGTCAAATTCAACGTGCGTTTTTCTTGTCGCTGTATCTTAGAGTTCAAAGATATAGTCGAGCATGTTCACTGATTTTTATCACTATTGTAGCTATGTGTGAATTTTGTGAGGCGTCCATCATTTTATATTCACTATATCCCGTATACTAATGTTCTCTGAGTCTTTCGTGTTATCGTATACTTCCAGTTTGTCTGACAGTCTATCGGTGAGTACGTCAATAGGTCGACCACTGACTGTTTACTGTAACAAGCGCATCTGGGAAACAAAGCATTGCAGCGCGAGAACTGTCATGAATTTGGTTGGTCGAAAAAATTGTACCATTTAATTGGTCAAAAAATTTATATCATCCATAAATTTGATTGGTCGAAGAAATGTACTTCACTGCTTTCTAATCGTAAGTAGCCCAAACCTAAGCCTACGTTGAAAGCCTTGCATGCCGAAACATGGTTGTTGGCACGAAAAATTTTCGACGTTTGCGCCAAAAGGCACAAATTTTTTGACTTCAGTCTGTTTTTTTTTAAATGCTTGTAAAGGCTTATGTATATTTCTCAGCGGCGATTCTGAAAAATTTTCGCTCAGTCTGACAGTCGAGGTACCTATACTAAGCCACATGCAAAGATTCAGTGTAAATGAAGCGCTGGTATACTTGGTTTATACTTGTTGGATTTGTGGCATCACAGTAAACTGAATAATTGCATGTGCTATACCTGTGGACTACGTCGAAGAAACCCTGCCAGCGCCCGCATCTCTGGCTAGTGCTGGACTTGAGACGATGATCACTTTTTGATTTCTCAAATCAGTTAAAGCAAACCTGTCCTTCTAGCTGGGCTGCTATATTGCACACAAGACTATAACTTTGATTCACAAGCGCTTCACACTACTCCAATGTTTTGTTTTCCAAGCTTTTTACTCTAGCCAAGGTCCTGCGATGCAAGTACACTCCTCGCCTACTTTGAGAGTCACACAAAGGTATACTTCCTGCAGCAATGTGTGCACCAGTTTGGTCTCTGTGCAATCTTCATCACTGGAATTATCGACTGATACGGAGATTGAGTTTAAGGTGGGTAGTCTTGGCGATCCTCGAAGTATACATAGGCCTTAACTGAAAAAAAGATGAAACAAAGTATATAGTCTGTTTTTTCCAAAGGCTTGTTACGCAAAAATGCTGAAAGTAAGTAGGCATGTAGAATTTGGTGCCGAAATAATATCGTTGTTGACTGTATATTAGAAATCGATTGACCAGCGGCTGTAAACAGTGACTGAACTCTCAACTTGACTCGATAAGTCTTCTGAAAATAACTCCCGTCCGATGCGAGAAATGTTCATAAAAATTTTGCACGGCTAAAAAAATATTCGCTCTGCGAGAAAAAGCTAAGCAAATGACCAGCGCTGTGGCACGATGTGCCGGATTTTGAGATTGAGTTATGCCAAATCACAGGTCAGTCAGAATCCCAATGTGCACGAATATCTCGTGTCCAGCTGCTCATTGAAGCTGTTAATGATAAGTTTTGGGGACAAGGTAATTAGTAATGTCGAGACGCATTATCAATAACATTTTTCTATGAACAGTGATCTTTATCATACATAAAATACCTAGGCCAAGGTCAGTGGACCATTTGCGGGAAACTGTGAGGAACTGGATCTTGGAACAGGGTTCCCCACCTATCTCACTCCTATGATTGGACATGTAGGAATGGCATTCGTGTGAAATGTTTTATTGGTATTTTTGCGCTGGATACGTTTCAAAGCGACCAAGAATTTGTTGATCCTGAGATCAATTCTTCGACCGTAGGTGGAATATACAAAGCGGGTATGATATGCCAAATAAAATCCACTGAAAATCCACTTACCGTGGCACTTCCCGACGAAAACTGGAGCCAAAAATCGAATCTATAATCTTCCTTTTATCTGCAATACCTGTTATATATCTATTATATATATTATAACTAGTTAACTAGAAAATGTCTCGATGAAAACAGAAGAATATACTTGCTTGGGTGTTGCCAAGCTAGGAAAAGAAGTGGACTAGTGTTTTGAGAACTCGTGTTAAGGTTTGAAAAATCCATTTTTCTAATATTGGATTTTCATTCTTTCACGTTCAAAAATTTTGCATGTCTGTTGAAAAGAATATTCTGCAGCTTCGTGCATTTTGTCCTCCCACAGGTGTAACCACAGTAAAGTTTTTCTGAAAGAAAATTATACTAGTTTATTAGAAAATGTCCCGAAAAATGGGCAGAAAATAAGAAGAATATACTTGCTTAGATACAGTTGCTAAGCTAGAAAAAGAAGTGGACTAGTTTTTTTAGAACTTGGGTTAAAGTTGGAAAAAATTCACTTTCGTTATATTGGATTTTCATTCTTTCTCAAAAAATATTTTCCATCTCCGTGAAAAACTATATTCTGCAGCTGAGTGCATTTTGTCCTTCCCCTGGCATCAACTACAGTAACATTTGTTATATGAAAATTATATGTATCATGACTTCAAATGTAAAGAAATGGCAAACCACTAGCATTCTAACTCCCGACCGATTCAAAACTTCTGCCTCTCAAACTAGCTGAAGAATAGTGAGGGAGACATATTAGTCATAATCACGACATTGAGCTCGTTATAGTCCTGATGACATTCATATTATACCGAACTTGAGATCAAACCGAGTCACCTTTTTGTTGGAGACTATCTTGAGCTCGAGCTTAGACTCCTTTAGTGCAACTTGGCCTTCATCACTTGTGGAGTGAATTCTATACAAAATGTCATATAAAATGAGTGAGTTAAACATATCTTACCCAATCGATTTAGCTCTAAAAAGACTTTGTGCTGTAGCCTTTTCTAAAAAAACTGAGTGGGATTTCATGTGTCTTTCCCAGAGTTGATTCCTGTTTTATTGACACTAAATTTAGAAAAAAGCTCAAAGCTGTACAGAAGCACACATGGGTGAGGGACGACATGGGAGGTACAAAATACCCGAAGGGTTCTGACATTCAAAAATTTGTTGTGAAAACATTGGTCGACTTTTTTTTGAATTTTTGGCTCAAATAACGCCAAAAATCCAAGGCCACCCCTGTACCTTTGTAACGTACCTGCTAACGCAGTACTGTAAATATATAGCATACTGTATGTGATAGTCATTTATTAAATATTATTTCATTTTCGTAATTTATCATCTCAAGGGTGTCTGGGATTCACACCCAAACATTCCTGTGAAATTACGAGAAGTACTTTATTTTGATCCTTCCACACCCCAGTAGCTGCTATTGACCCAATTAAGACGCCCCAATTAATTTGCACAATGGCAGCTGGTCCCCTAGAACCTACACTAAAATACACATTCCATGGCCACCGAAATTCCTCACAAAAATCGTAAACAACACCTGCACACAGTAAAAAGTAGAAGCCCCACCAGACAGTAGCCTCAAGTGCAACGGTAGCGACAGTCCAACAAAACAAGTGTACACAGAGGAAATAGATACAGAAGCATGCACAGAAGCACAGAGGTGTGGCTAAGCCCACTGTAGGAAGCAAGCATAGAGAAGACACGAAAACATACAGTACTAGGAAAGCATTGGAGGGCGTGATCAAATTAGCGAGAATAACGAAGCAGGAAGCGGCGATTGGTGGAAGAAGATGGACAGAAGCAAGACCTCCCGCGACGCTGAGGGAGTGGCCAAAGAAGCTGTATTTAAAGAGAAGCAAAGCATGATTTAGTTAGTTCCCAGTTTTTGCGATTTTCCTATTATTTTCAAGCACCCGTTTTATTTGCAAGTGAGATTTTCTTTTTGGAAGCAGTTAAGCCATGTTAGTAATCACAATCATGTATTTTAACTCGTCGACGAATCAAGCGATCGTCGATCCGGCAATTGTGTTATTGTGCCCTGCCCGTATTCCCCTATTCCATTGTGCGTCGTTTCACCCGTCCGTTCAGGATAAAGTAAAGTACTTCTCAAACTGGTCGTTACATATTTTTGGTGACCATACCATACCGTTAACCACTGGAACTTCCTGCCCCAATTAGGTGCATCCTTTATCCGAGCATCCCCAAAGCATTAGATAATACATTAGTAATCATTTCCTACAGTAGGATAGACATTCGTAGAAAGCAAACTGGAAATCCCCTCCAATGAAACATTAAGCGATACATTTTTACGAATACAGCATGAAGCAAAAATTGAAGCATTTAAGCACAAATCCCAGCGTAAACCAAGAATGACCTACCAAATGCAAGATCATTTAGGAGAAATCGTTAGAGAACAGATAAACAATTTATTTTCTGAACATTTTCGTACTCTGCGCACACAACTGAACCAGAATACAGTAAACCCTACCCTAATTGATGATCTAAGAACAGCAAACATTCGTAATAACATAGCAAATATATTTTACGTGAAACCTACAGTATTCATGGGTGGCGTGACCCAACATTTTGGTGAATGGAATAAACAGTTAGAACAATTCATGGCACTCCAAGGCATGAAAGATACAGACATACAGTTAAAGTTGGCATGTTTAGAGATTCATTTAGGAGGAGCCGCGTTAGCAAAATTCAAAAGTCTAGCCAATTCCGAAAACCCTCCCAACACATACGAGCAGTATAAAATTGCATTGCAGGCCTTTTTCCCAAACAATCAAGATAATGAGCTACATCAACAATTTTTATGCGAGAGAAAACAAAAATGATCAGAAACAGTAACTGAATTCTTGTTTGATCTAGAACACCTTGCAACCCTCCCCTACCCCAATTTTGACACAGAGGCACGAGAAATGATCATAAAACCCCTTTTTGTAGAAGGCATGCAAAACGAAATCAGGGAAGCAATTAAGTATAGACGGTTTGCAACTCTAAAAGAAATGTCAGACAAAGCAGCTTATATTGAACAGCAAATTCTTAGAAATGAGCTAAAATCCAACACCCTTCCATTTATACCTCCAAAACCCGAAACCATCTTTTCCCTAACCAAAAATATGGACCAACACGACCTTTTGCATCCATTAGACCAACAAGTAAAAGATTTACAGTTGCAGATCAAACAAAAATCCCAACCCCCACAACAGAGTAACTACAACAGTTTCAGCAACAACAACACTTTTAGCAGAAATAACAGTTACAGGAACAATACTACTCCTAGGCAACCCACATGCTTTCAGTGTGGACAACTCGGACATGTAGCTCGCAATTGTAATTCAGTAGGGACCCAAAAAACATGTGAAATTTGTTCTCGCAATAATTACGTTACGCGCGATTGTAAAAGCCGATGCATTCACTGCTCCCAAACAGGACATAGATCTGATAACTGCCTTTCAAAACCTTACTCCAATTTTCAATGTTTTATATGCAAGCAGAGAGGTCATACAAGTAGGTATTGCCCAAACCAACAAAGTCGTAGTATTCAAAATTGCATTGAGTACAGGCAACCCCAACCCCTAATGGACATTGATGACCCCACATTTTACTCAATGCTACCTCAGACTACTTTAGGAACTATAATGCGGACCACCCATCGCCGCAGTCAGGAGGAATACGTCCTCGACTTAGACAGTCCTGATTGGTGCGCAATGTCACCACCCCCACGCCTGAGGTGGACAAAGTTGTAAAATCCCGGCCCACCATCCCTGCAGATTATAAGATTCCACGGAAACAGACTGCCAATTCGCCCACCACCCCAGAAACACCCTCCAAAACTAGCCGTAACCTCTTGTCCCTCTTACATGTCCTCACCCCCGAACCCTACAGATTCTGCCCCCGCCAAACATTACTGCAGACCCCCACGAGTAAGCAAATCCAAACCCCGTCTCATGACTCAACTTCTAAAACTTTGCAGACTGTTCAGATTGTAAACCGGCCACCCCCTCAGCACAACAATGAAAAACGCCAACAACAGCCACACCAAACCGGCCAGAGTGAAAAAAACACAATGCCCCATCACCTCTAATAAAACATTGTATTGGCCGATGTTTTGTATATTTTTATGCATCATAACCCCTACATCGTGTAGTGCACAATTTCAGATCTGTGGAACTTCATTGAGTGGTCACTCGGTCAGCATACCAAAACTTGTATCATGTATGCCACCTTCCACAGCAGACAAACCAGTACAGACATTCGGAAAAATCTATATTCCCTCCACTAAGCCTCACATAACAGATGCATACAAATGCAGTGTTCGCAAACAGAAAATTTGTACTAATACTGGATTTTTTGGCTCAAAAGGTATTGTTTTCGACCAAACTAAAATGCAAAATCTAACCCCGCATGTTTGTAAGGCAATCGTTGTAGACAAGGAACACAATGGTCAAAAATTATATGAAACCCAACCAGGATTTTGGTCAACAAAAAACTCCCTAAGCGTAGAATACACATGGTGTTGTACAGACCACTGTATGTTGGTCACTAACGTCATCATAGAGATAGGACAAATAGCATCTTGGAATGGAAAATCAATGACAGGTACATTAGGTGACCTGGGGTCATGCAAACCGACATCAGGCCATTGTATAACCGCCGACGGGTCCATTATCTGGAATGAAACAGCATACGAAAACCTATGCCCTTTCGAATACAAAAATACACATCCCATAAAACTGACACAAACCCACATGATAATAGAAGAGCTACAAGGTGCATTCTCTGTCAAAAATACACTCTTTTCGAACCCCAACTGCCCAGAAATCCAAGACAGTGTCCTAACCAAACAGGGCATTGTTGTGCAGTTAGACAAAAGTACCCCACATCCTAATGCCTTCTTAACCCCAAAAATCAACAAAACCCATACTACACTTTACGATTTTGACAATTTTGAACCCATTAACGCAAAACTAAACTATCTAGCAGATAAAATCCAGGAATTCGAGATCCAAAATTTCAAAAACGTCTGGAGTGAATTATGCAGACAGGCACAGCATCACCTTGATCTAGTATGGCAAATTTTGCGCCTTGATGCAACCCTTGGGGCGTGTGCATTCCTACAACGAACCAACATAATAGCAGAATTCACAGGAGATGCCCTCACAGTCTGGCCCTGTAAGCAGGTAAACGCATCCAAAGTCTTTTACAACCATAAAATCAATGAAACATGCTACAAACTTTTACCTATTCTGGTGTGAACTGAACTCATGTTTTCAAACCCAGGAGGAAACGATTTGACCCCTTTCTCACAAACCGTCGACTGCCATCACATGCATGTAGCCCTTTACAAACAGAATACAAAAGAATACATGGGTCAGCCCAACAGGATGCTCACATGTCACTGATCTATCTTTAGAAATCGTCTGGAACCAAAATTTCTCCCTCTTTCATTTTAACACACCTGCAATTTTTCATGATCAACTCGCAACCATTTCAACCAACTTACTCTTTTTAAAACAATACATTTACAAAACTCACACACTTGAAAACGTCGTTAAAAAACTCATCAATTACACCACCCAAATGTCTCTTAACTCCGATGCAGTTTACAACATGATCTCAGGCAGTGGCCAAGCACTCAGCAATACCCTCTCTGGTGCCGGTCAAGGCATAGAACATGTAATAATGGGCACTACCCAAAGCCTCACAGATGGATTAAATAATTTGCTCAAAGGACCCCTGCAAATCATTATCAATCTAGCCATTATCACTGTAGTCCTTGCAGGCGTCTTTTACTCTTTTCTCATTCTTCGGAAATATTTCCCTTCCCCAAAGCATCATGTTACTAATGAACATGCGAACAAAATACCATCACACAACAGATGTTTACATGAGACCATTCCCCCATCATTCGGCCATGCTCTCTTAGAATTAGCTAATTGTCGCAGGGCCCAAATGCAGCAGAAATACGTCCTTGTCAATATCGATACCCCCAGAACTCCTGCAATCGAACTCATAAATCAAATTCATGAATCTGGATCAAATAAGTCACCCCAAATCAGTACACTCAAACGCCCCCTCAAAAATACGACTTTTACAGTACATGTAAACAAGACAACCCCTTTCTACCCTCAAGAACCACCTACACAAAAATTAGATGGGTTCATACGATTTACTGAAGGGTCGAAGCAGCAGGGCACTGAAATTAAAATTCCAATCAGTAAACGATTGGCCAAAAAGCAAAACACGAGTTTCCCACCTCTCCGAACAAATACCCAAGAAGAATTTCAAAAATTTTTGGCGTTTTTGAAAGCTAAAGACAATTCTGTCTAAAATTTTGTAAAATTTCGTTTTTTATGAACCTGATTAAACATAGAACAGTCATCATCAGCAATAGTGTTATGCAACTTGCAATTTTATTTGAGATAATGTTCAAATGATCATGAAATTTCTACTTTCATTGCTTATCAAGATCCTCCTACAACCTGCAGATCAGGTTTGAAATTTTCGTCTGTTTCCAGACATTTTGGGCAAAATGGCTCAAATTTAAGCTATTCTACTTCAGGAAATGTAGCAGTGAAATTTTTCCAATCAGGAACCTGAAAACCACGGCTATTTTCTGACGAAAATCGATCGGACATCTCTGTTTAGATTTTTCAAATCGCGAACATCATTGCAGACTGCAACAGATTCATTGCAGCTGCAGCTGGCACATGCGAACGTCAAAAAACTAATTAAAAACAAGACAATCATTTTTACTTATAGGGATGAAAAAATAGTATTTATAAGCAGAAATAAGAAAGAGTGACAAAAAAGTAAAAGAAAAATAAAAGAAAGAAAAGAAAAGAAACAGGACAACATGAATAAAAAAGAAAAAACTATTTGAGAAAGTTCTAGAACAAAAGTGCAACAGCAAAAATTCTAGAACTTGGGGGAGGGGCTAAGTTAATAATCAACCAATAAGATTAGAGGGACGGGGCTTATAAATATTCAACCAATCAGATTTGAGTATTCCCAAAGCTCTTGAACTTTAACCCAAGCCTGCAAAATTGATTTTTAATCATTTAATTCAAACTTCTTCCTCAGATGGTCTGCTTTACTAAAATGGCTGCTCATTTTGAAATTAAAGAAATAGACAATATTGCGAAAATTATACAATCACAAATTTGGGTCAATAATCAAACTTGAATTGATCTTTTGGTCCAAAAAATCGTTTTCCATGGCAAAAATCGTCATCCCATTCCCGTAACTGACGAATTTTGGACCACAGTTCTTCGAAAGGGTTCAAAATTTGTATTATCATCCCCTAGAAAAGGGAAATTTAGAAATTTTGGTTGCCAGCAAAGTATGGGAAAATCGGCCGAAAATTCTTTCCTCTATTTTCAACAAATACACACAATTATCTCCAGAGGACCGAGCAAATTTTGGGTTTCAAGAATTTTGGAAGGCTGTTTTTGGCAGAAATTTAAGTCAACAAAGAGGATACGGGCGTCCCGTCACCGATTTTTACGAATCAGGCGAACAATCCCATTTAAGGGTCAAACTTTTCTAATCAGAGGCCATCAGATACAATATCCGATTTCACAATACCCATCAAATCGACCATCGGCGAGTTTCAGACATTTTTGATGATGTCATTCATTGATTGTTGGTGAATCGGTACCAGCAGGACAGGGTTGGATTCGGAATAACCCACCCAAGCCTCAATCCGGCAACAGTATACATTCATCTCATGATGGTTGAGGCCTCCAATTCCGATCAAATTTTATCAATAATAGAGAATATCAATCAGTCTAAAAAAGAATTCAAATTTGATGAACAATTCCACGCCAAAATCGTCAGAGTGTTGTAGTGACATTTCCAGTCTCCCACAACTGTTTTAATGTCACTTTACAACTTTCTGCACCTTACAACCAATTTCTACCCTCATTGTCTAGGTTATTTCAAATTGAAAGATCGCAGATTTCTCAATTTAGAATATTTCATTGGTTAAATAATTTTAAGGGTTTGTCCAATAAGAAAGGGAGTACGTGCCCCAGCCCAGCACTAGGCAAGACTTAATATTGAGGTCTGAATATCTTGGAACTCCTGCCTAAATCATTTTTGAACTCAAAATCAAATCTCAAATAATTCTCGGTGGATCGCCAGCCAAGAGTCTCCTCAAAAATAAGTATGTATATAACAATAGTAGAAAACCCTACAGGAGCAGGGAAATCCAGAAACAAAAGAACCACCATCAGAATAGCAAACTGAGACGATTGGTTCAAAAGACACACAGGACATGGTTCCTGCTTCCTGCTGGTATGAAATTTTTAACAGCATTCACCAAAAATTAGAGTAAATTGCTTTTGATTTAATAATCTTTTTGACCTAAAATATTCCAAAGAAAACTTCATCAAAATGACTTGCTTTGTAATTTTAAAAATTTGACATAGATTCCCATTTCAAAAAAGCACACCTAAAGAGAATGTTCTAAATGCCAAGTGAATTTCCTCAAATTTCACCGGCAACATTTTAAACTTTTTTGATTTCTAGATTAAAAATATAGACAATCTCTGCATGGCCACAGCTCTGGTCATAGCCAAAGCCGGAATAGACAATCATCCTCAATTGGGAAGTATCAAACAAGGGGAATCCAGCTGAAAAACTTTACAAAGAGAATTAGCCAAACAACTTCAAAAAGACGTAGGCCTCGAGCATTTTGATCAGGCCTGTGGATTGGACGAAGCCCAAAAATTTCGAGATTACTTAACCCCAAATTACCAACTCAAAATTTATTACAAAGAACATTATAATAGCTTTATCTGTAAAGGTACACTCTAAAATTTCATTTTTCATACATTTTTCAAAAATATGTGTAGTTTTAGGACCAAAAATTTTACATTTATTTCTCCACGATCACCATTTTGACATTATCACCAAAGTCCCGGCTTTCCTGGGCAAGGCCCATTACTGTGATATTTGCAACAAAGGATATAACAATGAAGAAGACCATCACTGCATTAAGCAAGGCTGTCTAGGCTGCCATTCAAAGGATCCCTGCCCATTCAAGCACTGGGTCTACTGCAGCGACTGTAACAGGTATCTTCCTAGCCAAGCCTGTTACAACAATCACAAATTCAGGGCAACTAAAAAATTCAACAAACCTCGAAAAGTTTCCTAAACCTGTGACAAGCTCAAACATTGCAAGACCTGTAACCAACTAATTAGAACCCTTAAGGCCCATCTATACTTTTTTCGCTAAAAAACATACGCAAGCGATTTGCTCTCCAAGTATTGGAGCAATTTCAGTGTATAATACATCGCAAGGTAGATATTGAAATTTCCGATTGAAAGATAATCAGCACGTTCAACAAGTATCTAATGTGCGCTTTAAATCCAGCTTTGATGCAAGAAACGTAAAAAACGCAAGATGCTTACAAAATAGCCGATTTCTGCAACACTATGCAAATTTTTTTTGCAAAGTATACTTCACTGGATAGAACTCATCAAGATCTTTCTTGCGCACAGAGAAAATGGGGGATTCTCTCGATTTTGAACGTTGCAATCACTTGCGACAGATTTTCGAGAAAAAAGTATAGATGGGCCTTTACTCTTAAAACAACACAACTGCGACCATTTCTTCTGCAAAACCTGCAACCAAATGGTCATGAAAGAGAAGCATAAATGCTTCATGAAAGTTAGCACCCTAAAAAAATTTCTTTTTATGAAAAGCTTAATCTTTTTATTTTTGAAGGTAATAACAGAAGAAAAGAAGCAAAAGAAGTCACCGAAATTTATATTTCTCGATTTTGAAACTCAATAAGATCAGGAAATCGAACCCAACAATTTAGGGCTCATTTATAAACATATCCCAATTCTCTGCATAGCATATTGCCACTGGGATATCTGCAGAAATGAACCACTCTGGACCTGCAGTTACTGCAGGATCAATTGCCACAAATTCTTAGGTGAGGACTGCCTTCAGAAATTCGGCCATTGGCTTTTCCAAGAAAACCGAGGTGCTATAGCTTTAGCTCACAATGCTCGCAGCTTCGATGCCCAATTTTTACTAGAATATTTACACCAACAAAAAACTATTCCTCCAGAAGTCGAAACCCAAGGCTTAGTAGTCCTCCTGCTCAAAGCAGGAAGCATTCGGGTTATTGACACATTAAACTTTTTACCTATGCCATTATCCGCATTCCCGAAAACATTTGGATTTACTGAACTGAAGAAGGGACACTAACCCCACCTTTTCAATCAAAAAGAAAACTGGGCCCACTTTTGGACAAAGAATTCTACAATACCTACACCTTAAAGGAAGAGGTGAGGGCCGAATTTTTAAGCTGGTATGTTTTCTATAAAAATTACTCTAAAAATGTACAGCTTCCTCACAAAAATTCCTTGGATTGAATTGAATTTTTAGGTATGAAAAAGAAAAAGCAGTGGATAAAATTTTCAAATTCAAAGAGGAGCTTGTTGGGTACTGCGAGTCGGACGTAGACGTCCTCACCCACTGCACTCTAAAATTTTGGGACATTTTCTTATAAGAAACGAGTGTCGACCCATTCATTACCAGTCTTATAATCGCTTATGCTTGTAACCACGTCTACAGGAAAAAATATTTACCTGAAAACACAATTGGCCTAATTCCACATGGCAGGTATTCAAGAGCCGAAAATATATCGGTCATAGCTATCAAACGGCTGAAATATATTGCCGAAACAAGAAAAATCCAAATTCGACACAAATTAAACAGTAGAGAGGTCAAGATCAGATCTTACAAAGTCGACGGCATCCACAACAAGGAGATTTTTGAATTTTATGGATGTCTGTAAGTTTCCAAAAAATCTTAATTTTTGATATGTCTCTAAACCTTTTGATTTTCTAGCTGGCACGGTTGCCCAACCTGCATCCCTAAAAGATTCCATACTATAGCTGATGGCCGAAAAGTGGAGGAGGCGCTCCAGTACACCATTGAATGCAAAAAATTTCTTGAAGGAAAGGGATACACCCTTACTGAGAAGTGGGAATGTGAGCTCCGCAAAGAATTAAAAGTAAAAGTTTTTAATTATTTAATTTTGAAGACAGGGGTAAAAATACCTTCTCCGAAGAGGGAATACAAATTCTAAAAATGTATATTTTTTAGGGAAATAAGCAATTAGCTGAATTTTTTGCAAAAGTAGAAATTCCCGAACCATTAGGACCTTGGGAAGCTTTTTATGGCAGCAGGATGAATGCCATAAAATTATATCACAACTGCAAAGTCAGTGAAAAAATCAAATACCTAGATGTCTGCTTCTTTTACCCCTGGGTCTGCAAGATGGTTGAATTCCCAACAGGTCATCCGCAAATTATTACATACAGAAAACTTCCAAGACTTAGCCACAAAACCTTACAATGGGATCATTAGGGCGACTATCTTACCACCTCACAAACAATTCCATCCCGTCTTACCATACTGCCACTCCTGCAAACTCTTATTTCCTCTCTGCCTGACCTGCATGGACACCCAATCTGAGAGCTGCAACCACAGCGACTCAGAGCAAGCTATTACTAACGCCTGGGTCTCACTGGAGCTCTACAAAGCAATAGAATAGAATAGAAATAGAATAGAACAGAATTGGATTACAAGGTAAGAAAAATTTCACAAAAACATTCACATTTTCTAAAAACTTGAGATTTTTTATGCCATAAAAGTCCAGGAAGTCTGGCATTACAAAAATAAACTCAATACAATCCTGAAACCAAGGAAGGCAGCCTCTTCGCTGGATATATTAACACTTTTCTTCGGCATAAACACCAAGCCGGCGGCTGGCCTTCTTGTGCCAAAACTGAACAAGATAAAGAAAAATAGGTATGTGAGTACAAAGAAAAAGAAGGGATCAAACTTGATTCTACAAAAGTCGAGAAAAATCCGGGCATGGGAGTCCTCACCAAGCTTATGCTCAATTCGTTCTGGGGGAAAGTAAGCTCCACCAAAAAGATTCATTCTATTCATAAATCTAAAACCTTGTATTTTTCTGTTTGGTCAAAGAAACGACCTTTCCCAAACCTAATATTTCAACAAACCAGACGAATTTTTTAAACTCATATTTGACAGTAACTCAATCATTACATCAATTCAATTCTTCAGTGAGGCTCTTGCCTGCATAACTCACAAAGTAGAAGACAAATACCAGCAAAATTTACAAAATACAAACTCAGTCATAGCCAGCTACGTCAGGGCCCAAGCTCGACTTAAACTTTACTCATACTTAGGGAAATTATAGGAACGAGTCCTGTGCTTCGATACGGGTAAAACTTAAACATGTTTCCCTAATTTTTAACTCTTTTACTTAGCTCTATTATTTTTAGATTCAATTATTTACTTATCAAAAGGAGGCGATAATTACGAAGTCCAGACTGGCTCCTTCCTCGGTCAGATGACTGACGAGTTGAAGGGGTATGGGGAGGGTGCCTATATCCAAGAATTCGTTGCGGGAGGACCAAAAAATTATGGCTATCGAGTTACTAACAATACCAGGGAAATCATAGCCGAAACAAACAAAGTTCGAGGATTCAGCAAAACAAACAAACAATTACTTTCAATAGCCTAAAAAATATAATCCAGGAATTTGCCCTGGACCATATAAGTTCAATCCAAACAATCCAACAAAAAAGGATTATATGGGACCAAGAACGTAACATAGTTACAAAAACCATAAAAAAGGACTATAGAATTGTTTATACTGAACAATACTTAACAGACAATTTCAAAACTTTACCTTTTGGATTTTAACTTTTTTGTTTGTCTCATATTTTTAATCATTTTTGTATTTTCATTTAATTTTTCTAATAAATTATATCGTAAAACTGAAAAAAGCAGGGCAAAATTTACCTGCTTGAACATAGGAAAAATGAAGAAACGGACAAGGAATGAAAAAAGTGGGACAAGAAGTGAAAAAAGTGGGACATGAATTCAAAAAATTCGAGACATGAAATGAAAAAAGTGGGACATGAAGTGAAAATAGTGGGACACAGATTTAAAAGGGAGGACAAGAATCAAAAAGTGAGACAGAATTTACATGCTTAAGCATGTGAAAAATTAAAAAAGCGGGATATGAAGTGAAAAAAGCGGGACATGACTTTAAAAAAGTGGGACAGAATTGAAGGCATAGTCGCAGGGTAGGTTTCACGATAATTAAGACTTCTTACCTATATACAGTGACCAATCAGAGCAGGCCAGTAAAAAAGTTTACTGTACATGAATAATTTTTTCGGCTTCAAGATTTGGATTTGATTTTTAGAAAAAAACTGCGAGCCATCTCACGAGTCAGGGACCACTTGGGAAAACACTCCTTACCCGATGCAGCTCCAAAAACGTTTTATCGACTGAAAGATGATCTTATATTGCCTCCAGTAATGAATCGTAAACAGAAACTGTACATATTTTTGGGTGGCGTCCTCCCCACAGTTTGGAACCAACAAAGCCGATAACTTCATTTTTGTGGTCCTGTTTTGCACCACAACATTAAAAACCACTACATCAATGTTATAACGCATAATTTATCCAAAAAAATAATTTTTGAATTCAATTAAGCCGTCTTTGATAACATATGCCCAGCGCCGTTTTGTTTGACGGAATCTTCTCCATCATCTCTGTCGTTTTCTATCTTTTTGGCTCTTTTAATGGCGGTCGGTTTTCATTGATGTCGGATTTTTGGTGTTGTTTCGCCCGTCGATTGTCACCTGTGTTTTCAGTGTCTGGTTCATAATCAGGTCCCACAGATTAGGTCATTTTACGGGTGACCCTGTCCCCACTCTCACTGAGCAGGACTCGGGGATTGTCACACCTAACCTAGTGGCGTTGTCCATCACCCTACAGCAAGACCCCAGGACAACACCAGAGAAAGCTATAGGCCTCCCTATAGCCACCACTCTCCGGGTTAGGCCCCCAAATAAACAGAGAGCATGGGGAAATCGCCAGTATCCATCAGGAGTCATAGCCTATTACTCACCGTAATAGGATCAATCTGATATGGTTCACCATCAATGTGACTGGGAAAACAATGTTCTACCTGATGCGGTACCCAAACCTCCCCATCTCCCCCATTTAACGTGACAGTGTTTTCATTCACCATGGAGAGGGCAATTGATACACTGGTATTAAAAAAAGTGACAAAGGTGACTATTGTCTCCAGAAATTGTTCAGGAAGCATTTTTTGTACAGAATTTTTATAATCCAAAATTTTTGCAGTATGTTAATTTTTCTCAGACTTATGTAGTTAATCTACATCAGAGTTTATCTACTGCAAATGATTCTGTGATTAGATAATCCTGTGACTTCATAATTCGAATTTGTTCAGAAGCAGCAAAAGTAAACATTTACTCCAGATCTAACCACTTGAATTCGAAAGTCAAAATAAGCAAGACACGCATGTATAGTTGCAGTATCCAATAGCCAATGGATCAGCCAAATTATGAACTATGCGACATTATGTTACACAAGTTATGAGTGTTACAAGCAACAGTTATTGACAATTTACGACTGTTCAGTTTCACCAAATGAGTTACCCATCACTATGATAATGAAAGGACTCGTAAATTTGATGAGATTTCCATGGACCAAAAACGGGTCCATAGGACTCGTAGCTTAGTGGTATTTGTGCATTTTTGTCATTTGTTTTCTTTTGTCAACCCGACAAAGAAATGATAATTTGGATACTTTTCTGAAATTACTGCATTTTGGGCGAAAAACAAGCATTTTGACACTTTCCCGAAAAACTCAAAATAATAAAATTTTTCATGAAAAACCAGTATGTCCATCGGATTGCTCATGCAAAATAACCTTCCCTCCTCTGCCACCCCCCCCCCCCCGCTGGTAAAAACCAAGGGGGCCCTCTGCCAGCAAGTTGTGACCTCATAAATCCACTTTGAAAGGTTCCTGTATATAATATATGAAGGGGTGGAGGAACCGCCTTTGATTGGCTAGTTTCGGAAATATGATATTTTTCAAGATGCGATCTTGATTTTTTTTCAAGATGGGATCTTGATTTTTTTTTCAAGATGTTATCTTATTCGTTTCGAGATGCCATCATGCCATCTTGATTTTTTTCCTAGATAATCTTGAGAAAAATTTGGTGCATTTCAAAAAATTGCGATGCAGTTGAAAAACAGTCGAACATTGGAAAACTTTCACATCCTGATTTTTTAGTAATGCATCTTGAAAATTTTGCGAAGCATCTTGAAATTTTTGCGATAAATCTTGAAAAAAATGTTGTGCATCATGTTCGAAGGTAGAGATTTTTCAGGTGGTAACAAATTTTTTCAAAAAGAAACACATTTTTTTCAAGTATTAACCAGTTTTTTCAAGTGGCCCTTCTTTCATTTCGCACAAATAACTACCAAAAATAAATAATCTGCAAAGATCTTAGAAATTTTTTGCAATAAAATTAACTTATCTTCACAATAAATTTGGAAAGTTTCTGTAAAATTGGCGAATTTTAAAAAATCGCATGAAAATGATTTTCTGTGGAGATTGAAAATTTTTTCGAAATTGTTATATGTTTCCACAAAATCTAACAAATTTTTGCAAGAATTGAGAAAATTTGTTAGACATTTGATGACACTTCAGGATAACATAGAAATTAATAATTTTCAGAACAAATTGAAAAGCTCTTGGTATTTTTGTAAAATCCTGCGCACAACAGCTTGGCATGAAGATTACGGCCTGTTTCGGAAGAGCTGTCAGTAAAGTTACAGTAATTTGGTTTCGCGAAAGCAGTTGTTAGGCTCAAGATGCATATCCATATTGAGAGAGAATGAAAAGAAAGTGATCAGAGAATACGCAAAATTAATTTTTCATGCAAATCTGTACTCAACTGTTTGAAAATCGTACTGTCAAATCAGTTAGGTACCATTACTGTAGCTATACCGCCAGCTTTTGGGAAACTTGGCCACCTATGCGAGACAGTCAATCTAGCCTCAAGCAACATCATTTGAGCAGAATCGATGCAAAATTTAAAAAACCGAACGAATTCAAACAAAATTCCAACGTCATGACAGAATAATCAAATCAAACAAACCAAATATTTCCCGATCCAATTACAACATCCGATCATAAAAAGATTACGAATTTCCGTATAATGAGTGCCAAAAAGCACCCATAAAATGATCATTTTACGAGTCCTATGAAAAACATGGTGGAGCACTCTTACTACGGACTCGTAACTCAAAGCACATCACCCGTAGCACAAATTGCGTCACTCCTAACTTGTTGTCCGTCGCCCGTAAGTTGTAGCTCGTCACCCGTAGCACCAGTGAAGCTGGTGAAACTCATTTACCCCTGGAATTCATCACTCATAGTACTCGTAAGACTCGTAAAATTATGGTGAAACCAGGAACAGGATGACTTTTTTGTGTAAAGTGACCGCGTCCATTGAATTCCCAGTGGCCAAAAGCCCTTTCCCCCCAAAAAATCACGGGAGTACCTTTATTTACATCCATGATGCTATTTTTGTGTTAAGTGACCGTGTCCATGGAATTCCCCATGATCCAAAACCCTTGCACCCCTAAGATCCCAATAACACTAACAGTTCAATTGAAACAAGAAAAAATTCTGGTTTGGTGCACAGCAAAAAATTATTTTGTTGAAGCCTAAGTTATGTTGCAAGATTGTCAAATTTCGCGGTTCCCGGGCCTTTGGACCACAGTATAATTGGATTGAGGCCATATTTCTAGAAAATGAAAAAACCTATTTGGAATTGCATTCGTCCAGAAGAAAAAAAATATTTTGGTCCTGTGAATGGTGTGAATCTCAGTAATTCGGACGTGCTCAGGTTGATTTTAATTATAGTCTTTTGGTTAATGCTTCCTCACATATTGAGATCGACAACTTTATCATGTAAATCGAATGAATTTTGATGAATGTGTATACGAATGATGATAATTATGAGAATATAAAAAGTCTGAAATGTGCCACTTGGAATAAGTAGAAGTTGAAAAATGCTCATCTCAATCCGTAAGTTGTCATTTTTATAAAAAAAGTGATCCTCGAGATTCACTGTACTTTCCGTACGGCTGAGGCACCAGAGAAAGCACTAAGCATTAAGGGACAAGTGTTAGCCCTCTTTTGATTGACCGAAATTACCGCCCCCTTGTTGATTGGTCAGAATTTTTAAGATGTCGAAAATGCATTATATGCGTTTTAAAATGGAAATACTGAAAATTTTCAAGCGCTTCGCGCGGAATTTCAAACCAGGCATCCCGGCCTTCAGCGCACCGTTTTTTTCCTCAAAATATGGGGTCTTTTTGGGGAAAAAATCGAAATGAGGAAAAAATTTTTGGTAATGGTTCTCATTGTGGAAAAAATTTGGGGGAATTCAAAACCGAAAAGATGCGTTTTGGTGGACTTAAAAGGGTCAAAATCTCAAAATTTTACGGCGCTTGGCGCCGGTCATGGGTAAAATGATAACTATTTTCTATCAGGCGTGGCCGTTAGCATATCTACTTCGAGTTATACTAATTCAGGCTCAACAGTTCCTATCAATCAAGTTAGCTTCATTAATGGTTAACAGGGTTGGCAAAAACCAAACTTTTTCAATTTCGACTTTTTGGTTTTTTGGTTTTTTAGTGGTTTTTTATGGTTTCTTGATGGTTTTTTTTTGGTTTTTCTATGGTTTTTTAGCGGTTTTTTCTGGTTTAATTCTTTAGAATGTTTGTTACATCAAAATAACTATGTAAAAAACTGCTGGAAGCTCTCTGTATCATCTAAGACTAGTTAGGGAGCCGTAAAATGGCAGCTAGAAGTATTAATCTTATCAGAAGTGTCATTATTTTATGCTATAAGAAATCCCTATTTAGCAATAGGAATAAAGTAATAGTGGGCACATAAAAAAGGAACCATGAGTGAAGAACACAAGAAAAGTAAAAATGGAACAGAGCATGCGATATGTAATAAAAACTCAAAAATCACATATATACATATGCACAGAGAAGTTGAAATGACACAATTTTTAGGCATACCGTTTTCGATAAGCGGGTTTTAAATTATTACATATGTTATTAATATTACAAACTGCAGTTGAAGGCCACACATAGACATTTCAGATGTTTCCAAATTTTTGCTTTTCAAACCTGTCTGGCGAGCTACAACTACAGCAAATGGGTCTTGTTATATATATACTATTCTCGCTTGCATGATAGATACATATTTTTGTACGATTTTTTCTACTCAGTAGCGACGTCAAGTCCCATAAAAATGAACCACTCAAAAGCTCCTCTCTTTGTTAACCTACAGTATGCTTAACTGATCTGTATAAAATTTTATTATTGTTGTCTCATTTATATTTTAAAATTTCGAGCTAAGAAAATTAAAAAGCTTACCATAACAATAAATTCAGTATATTAAACTCAATCATATTTTATAACATTTTGAAGATGATATGGATCAATGGATGTCACCCCTTATTGTCGGAGTACACTCCACAAAAGATTTAGTGTCTACTTTTTTGTGAGTAAATTATAGCAAAGTTGACTCATGCACTCAAATGTGTGGTTGCAAGATGGATACAAAGGATATCGATTGATTTATATTACATCTTTTGAGTACAAAATGTATCATAAAAATACGACTTTTTTCTACTTTGTAGTGAAGTCAATTCAACTAAATTAATTGTTTTGTTGATTTAGATAGACACCAATACAAGCCTAGAAGATCACCTAATGTGAAAAAACAGTTTCCCAATGATTTTGGAAAAAAATCAAAAAAACCAAAAAACCAAAGCCTTGCCAACCCTGATGGTTAACAGTCAGGGTGGCAAAAACCAAACTTTTTAAATTTCGACTTTTTGGTTTTTTATGGTTTTTTTGGTTTTTCTATGGTTTTTTAGCGGTTTTTTTCTGGTTTAATTTTTTAGAATGTTTGGTACATCAAAATAACTATGTAAAAAACTGCTAGAAGGTCCCTGTATCATCTAAGACTAGTTAGGGAGTCTTAAAATGGCAGCTAGAAGTATTAATCTTGTCGGAAGTGTCATTATTGTATGCTATAGGAAATCCCTATTATAGCAATAGAAATACAGTAATAGTGAGCACATAAGAAAGGAACCATTAGTGAACAACATAAGAAAAGTAAAAATGGAACAGAGCATGCGATATGTAAGGGGCAAATTCAACGAAAAGAAGAAAAATTACGAATAAAGGGAAATATACAATACACAATGTAAGTAATGAAAACTCAAGAGAAATCAACTACAGAATTGTATCAATGCATCACATATTTACATATGCACAGAAAAGTTGAAATGACACAATACCGTTTTCGATAAGAGGGTTTCAAATTGATAGATTACTACATATGTTATTAATATTACGACTATAGTTGAAGGTCACACATAGATATTTCAGATATTTCCGATTTTTTGCTTTTCAAACCTGCCTGCGAGCTATAACTACAGCAAATGGGTCTTATTATATTATACTACTCTCGCTTGCATGATAGATATATATATTTTTGCACAATTTTTTCTACTTAGTAGCAAAGTCAAGTCACATAAAAATGAGCCACTCAAAAGCTCTTCTCTTTGTTAACCTACAGTATGCTTAACTGATCTGTATAAAATTTTTTTTTTGTTGTCTCATTTATATTTTGAAATTTCGAGCTAAGAAAATTAAAAAGCTTACCGTTACAATAAATTCAAGATATTAAACTCAATCATATTTTATAACATTTTGATGATGATATGGATCAATGGATGTCACCCCGTATGATCAGAGTACACTCTATGAAAGATTTGGCATCCAATTTTTTGTGAGCAAATTATAGCAAACTCTGCTCATGTACTAAATGTGTGCTTGCAAGATGGATACAAAGGAAAGGATATCGATTGATTAATATCACATCTTTTGTGTGCGAAATGTATCATAAAAAACGCGACTTTTTTCTACTTTGTAGTGAAGTCAATTCAACTAAATTGATTGTTTTGTTAATTTAGATAGACACCAATACATGCCTAGAAGATCGACTAATGTGTAAAAACAGTTTCCCAATGATTTTGGAAAAAAAACCAAAAAAAAAACAAAAAACCAGAGATTTTTCGATTTTTTGGTTTTTTTTAAGCCTTGCCAACCCTGTTAACAGTCAATTATGTCGCCGAAAATAGAGATTTTTTATCAATTCTCTCAATTTTTTCTCTTGATGCTTGGAATTTTTTAAACATTTGCAACCTGAACTTTTGCGTTTGTTGAAGATGGAAATTGATGACATCATTCTAGACTGCGATTTTAGAGCTTCTGTTCATGAATATCAGTTGTAGAGATTTATTTTCCAGCCTTTTAGAATATAAAAACCCGAAAATTTTTCCGTAGCTTTGCGCCTTTAAACAAATTACACTTCATCAGTTTGATTTTAATTTATTTCCCAACGTTTGCAGGTTTCTGACAGGTCATTATTATTTATTTCTTATATTTTCAGGTAATTATTATTTATTTCCTAGCTCAGGTGCTGCTTGTAACATGTCTACCTTCACTTATCATTTAATCTTTAATACTTTTAATCATCTTAAACTTATTATCTCATGTTTTAATTGGTAATCTTCAATATTTCATTTTGATATTTAATAAAGATTCACATTTTTCCCTTGACACATTTTTTGAGAAAGATCTGTCTCTCTGTCTGTAAACTCTGTAAACTCGTCAAGTCTCGTCTGTAAACTCGTCAAGTCTCGTCTGTAAACTCGTCAAGTCTGTAAACTTTTTGAAGCGATTATTCCTTTCTTAACGTAAAATCAATCCAAAAGCTTCATGGAAGTAGTTTTCGGAAATTTGTACTCTTCTTACTCATATCTTTTTGGCGAAGTTCATGAGAGTGTGTGAATAAATTAATGGTTTTAAAATTTCTCAAACATAAAATTCTAGAAATTACGACTTTTGAACAGAAAAATCAGATGTAATTCTTCGAATAAGTGTTTGGAAAAATGATCTTCCAGCATCACAGAATGACAATACCCAAAAAATTTTCCGGTGTCTCAGGCAGGAAAGATTAATAGCTTTTTTGGGCTCTGACTTGTCATCATAGAGGACTTAACCGTCGATTTCTCATGTAAGTCAAAGTCATTATGTTCTTGGATAGTTTGCCAGAAAATTTTTTTCACAATGCTTGTCGATTAGACTTCAATCAAACTCAAAAATTTCAAATGTTTCCTGAATTTTAATGAATTAACGGCTTTAAAATGATATTGAATAAATGTCGAATGACATCTCTTTTTTTGATTGATGCTGTGATGCTCAATATATACATTTCTTAAGAAAATAACCTAGCATTGGAATTTATTCACGTGATATTATAAAATTTGCTTGTAAAAATTTGGAATGGCTTGTAAAATTTTAGGTCAACAAGCCACTTGGCTTGTGATTTGTACGTCAAAAAAACCCTGGTATGCTCCTAAAATGCATAAAAAAACATCCATAGCCACATTATAAACGTTTTTAAAAATGGGGAAAATTTTTGGTGAATGAGGAAAAAAATTTGTGGTCTGGTTCTCATGTGGAAAAAATATTTGAGGAAAAAAAGATGGTGCTTCAGGCTAATTATTGCATATGAGTTGTTTATTAATTTTGAGCATGGATTTTTGTGACTTGTAAGTAGACATTTATTTTTCCTTTAACATTTTCCTTAGGCTTAGGCTTAGGGTACAGCAGCTGCACCTGAAGGGCGCAGCACTGTTGAGGCTCTTCCAAATGAAGTTGTTAGTTATAATACTATCAAGGGTCTTAAAGGAATATAGTGTTTATACTTTCTGGTGAAATTGTGTAGTGGTTTTTTTGAGATGTCGAAAATGCATTATATGCATTTTAAATAGTTTTAACTAACAACTTCATTTGGAAGAGCCTCAACAGCACTGCACCCTTCGGGCACAGCTGCTGTACCTTAAGCCTAAGCCTAAGGAAAATTTTAAAGGAAAAATTAATGAAAAATACATATTAGGCGAAAAACTGTCTGGGGGACATTACCATCTATGTGGAAAACTGCTAATGTAATCACAGCATACAAAAAAGGTGGAGTTCTAGTAATGTCTATGAATGGAGTTACTATTTTTGACTAATCTAAAAGCTAAGATATACCATATGAATGAGATTGAAAGCCATTTTTCCTCAAGCCTGAATAGATATTGATTAAGTACTTTTTCGATTTCATTCTTGTTTAGTATATTTCTTTTCATTTAGAATGTCAGCTGGTACCAGCACCATCGAAAAGAAATTTTGTTGTACTATTTGTTCAACCAAATTTAGTCATAGGAGTAGTTTTCGACGGCATTGCTTGAAACAACATCCAGGTGAATTTTTGACCGATCTTCAGCAGTATGAAATAATTTGTGGGGAATGTGGCGATAAGTTTGCCCATATTCAAAAGTTATGTGCTCACGTTAAAGATGATCACAATTTTGACTTTAAGGTACAAAGATTTGATTTTTCCTACAAAATCGAATTTGAAAACTGGCGAAAATCTGATCAAAAAATGGTCAAAAACATCAATTTTCTCGGCGCTTTACGCCATAAATACATTTTTTAAACAAAAATTACCATTTTTTGAACTGTTTTTTGGACTTTTTTTGTGAAAAAATCGAATTTTTTCCTTTGGAGACCTGTTATGTTTACTTCTCTGCTTAAGTCTGAAGACGTCAGCAATATAACTCAAGATACCATCAGCCTGTATCCAACTGACTACTGTGGGTCACTCAAAGGAGCTTCCTATTAGCAATCAACTAAACACAGTGCAACAGTCCTTAAGCAGAAATAAACACAACCTTCAATCACTAATTAGTAACTGGTGCAATCATAAAAGCAATCAGGGTCTCCCCAGATGCTTCCTAAAGGTTTACACAAATATAAAGAACTCACTATAACGATATCCTGGAATGCGGGGACTGTCCCTGGTAATGGTTCCC
This sequence comes from Romanomermis culicivorax, assembly GCA_963922205.1. Lineage (NCBI taxonomy): Eukaryota > Metazoa > Nematoda > Enoplea > Mermithida > Mermithidae > Romanomermis > Romanomermis culicivorax. The sequence goes on from CAWUHX010000047.1 coordinate 1,365,841, forward strand.
ATGTAAAGAGGACCTGGGTAGCACCCAGGTTTCCTTCAGAAAATTGACCCGGGTACCCAGGTATACCTGGGTACCCGAAATACCTGGTGTGAAGCACTAATTATATGCCAGATATATAAAGGAGAACATGATAAGCCTGAAAGAAGTAGTTGGCAACCAATAACAATGTTGAATGTTGATTATAAAATTTTGGCAAAAATCTTTTTTAATAGAATAAAAAGTATCATGCCTGACATATTACATGAGAACCAGACATGTGCAGTGAAACAAAGAGATATCAGAGATGGATTGTTATCTATCTATAACTTGATTCATTATGAAAAGGAAAGAGAAGAAAAAGCTTTAATTTTATCAGTAGATCACATGTCAGCTTTTGACATTGTTGAATGGGACTATATCTTTGGGACTTTGGTTTTTTTCAACTTTGATCCAAAATTCATACAATGGATAAAAATAATTTATAATTTAGGGGAATTGCAATCGTCATTGTTGGTCAATGGCTATGAAACTTTTCCATTTGATGTAAGCAGAGGAGTAAGGCAAGGCTGTCCTTTATCACCTTTGATTTATGTACTTGTATCAGAGACAGTATGCAATTACATCAGGAAAAATAGTGTAATAAGAGGATTACAAGTTCTAGGGGAGGAATTCAAGATAAATTGTTATGCTGATGATGCAAATGTTTTCTTGAAAGATTATGAATCAGTCAAGAAAATTGTATGAAATGTTCAGAAAAGCCTCTGGGGCTACTTTGAAAAAGGAAAAGACTAAAATTCTTTGCATTGGTGACATGAAAAAAAATATTACGCACAGGGCCGTGCGCAGGATTTTTTCATGGGGGGGGGGGGTTGGACTATATTTTTTCACTGAATAGCCCCAGAAAATGTTGATCTTACGCCGATATACTGTGTGCATCACCATTTTTTTTCCTCAAAGATTTTCTCGGCATGAGAACCGGACCCAAAATTTTTTTCCTCATTTTCCAAAAATTTTCCACATTTTTAAAAATGCTTATAATGTGGCTACAGATCCTTTTTTATGCATTTTAGGAGCAAACCCAAGCATTTTGTTGTATTTGTAGTCAGAAACCTGCAAAAATGAGGAAAAAATTGAAAAAATTCTGGTTATGTTAGTCAAAATAAGCTCATGAAGAATATATTAGTGTTCTATAGAATGGTCCGGCGCCGAGCGCCGGAAAAATTTTCTGATTTTCACTTTCTAAAATGCTGGAAAATGAACCGTTATAACGTTGGGAAATAAATTAAAATCAGACTTATGAAGCATAATTTGCCTCCCATTGTGGCGCAAAGCACTGCAAAAATTTTCGGGTTTTTGTATTCTAAAACACTGAAAAATAAATCTCTCCATCAGATAATTTGTGAACAAATGTTTTGAAATCGCCTTCTAGAGTAATGTCTTCAATTTCCACCTTCAATAAACGCAAAAGTTCAGATTGCAAACGTTTAAAAAATTCCAATCATCGAGAGAAAAAATTGAGAGACTTGATGAAAAATCTCTATTTTCCGCGACATAATTGACTGTAAACGATTAGAAAATGAAACGAGCTAACTTGATTGATAGAAACTGTTGAGCATTAATTAGTAAGTTGAAGTAGATATGCTAACGGCCGCACCTGCGCCTGATAGAATATAGTTATAATTATACCTATGACCTATGATGCGAAGCGCCGGAAAATTTTGAGATTTTGACCCTTCAAAGTCCACCAAAACGCATCTTTTCAGTTTAGAGTTACTGCCTCAGCCCCCCCCCCCCACCCTCCCCTTGTGCACGGCTATGATTACACATGAATATAAAGACTTCCTTGTTGAAAAGATGAGAATCTATGGAATCTACTTCAGTAAGCAGGGAGCTGAACAAGATGAAAATATTAAAGCATTAAAAAAAGAAATCAGTGAATTTTAGGAAACCTAGCATCAAGTAAAATTTCATATTATGCTAGATCTAAAATTATTGATACATATTTTTTGTCTAAACTATGGTATTCAGCTTTGTTTTGTGATATAAAGCCCGATTTTGTTAAATACATTTAAAAATTTGCTACAAAGTTCATTTGGTCAAATAGTTCTAATAGGAATCTAGTAGCAACTGAGAAGCTAAAATTACCTCCCCCCCAATGTAGGAGGTATAGGTATGGTTGATATCATTGCAAAAATTGAAGCAATGAATTTGATGCTTCTGATAAAGATGGGAAAAAGGAAACTTTAAATTAGTTTTTTCTTCCTAGATAAAGTAAAAAATAAGTCAAAAAGACAGCTGGCAAGAATGCAAGTCCCTGAGTTATATAAGAGGATCAGAACTGCAGAGATAGATACTAAGTTCAAGTTCCTAAATAATAATGTAGTTGAAGTAGGAGGGAGATCTCTTCATTTGGATCATGTTTCTACAAAAAGTATTTTATCTTATCCTAGACAAAATTGTACAATAGTGTCAACCAAAAATCACCGAATATTGGGCACATAAAATTGGAGTACCTAGGAAAATAATTCTAGAGTTATTAACTTGTAGTCCTGTTAAATTTTTAGATGGATATGGGAGAAACATTAGATTTTCATTTATTCACAGGTTTCTGTTGACCAGATCAAAAATAAATCACATGGATCCAAACTTTGATGCAAGTTGTAAGTTTTATTTAAATGAAGGCAGATCTGAAGAGGAGATGTTTATCATGTTTTTGCCCTCTACCCTAGAATAACAGATTTTTGGATCCAAATTGCTATTGCCTTGAAGGGCATAGACAGGGATTTAAAAATGAAAATTGAGAAATCATGATGTAAAGCCTAGGTATGCAAGTCATGAGAAAATTGTGGTGTTAAATCTGATCATTTGTACTTCTCAAAAAAGTATTTGGCAGTCAAGAATGTTTTACAAAAAGAAAAATGAATCGAAAGATCCATGGGAAATTTTTAGGAAAATTTTTCAGGTATTGATTATGAGGTAATCTGAAATTTTGGAAACCAAAACTTTTGAATCATTTTTTTCTGAAAAATAAAATTTGTAAGAAAAGCAGGTATAAGATAACACTAATTATGTAGGCCACTTACTCCGAATATTGAATGTGTTTATAATAATTTCTGTTCTTTTTTTCTCATTATTTAATGGGTTATGAACATCTGCAAATTATTACTTTAGGGAGGAATTTTCTCGCCAACTTCGCTGCAAATCGTTTTTTTGTATTTTCATTTATGCCTCTTTCAGTAAGTTCATTTCCTCCACTTAGTGTTATGTTTTTTTAAACAAGTCCAGTGTATGTTTCAAATTTGCATTCAGAATCGCCTGTTTCTATTTCAAGGACATTACAGGAACAAATTTGGTGAATATCCTTTTTTGAAAGCCTTTGTGTTCTATAATATATGTAAAGTATACAGAAAAATCCTTGCCTATAAGCCAGTGATTGCTATATTGTATTATTGATGTGTTTGATATGTTCTCGTTTCATAGTAAATCGTTTTTTCAATAAAAAATATCATTGGAAAAAATAATGAAAATAAATTGGAATTAAACTAATGGAATACCTTTTTTATTTTAGTGCATAGCTCAGAGAAAATTTTCAGATTTTTGTGTTCCAAAATGCTGGAAAATGAATGTTAACAACAATTATTCCTATGTAGAAGCTCTAAATTTACAGTCATAGAATGATGTTTTTATCATTTTTCAATGCAAGTTGTGAAGGGTCATGTTTCAAAATGTTTGGAAAACTTCAAAAGTGATGAGAAACTTCAATTATCATCAAAATGTTAGCTCTTAACTATAGTAAAAGAAAAGATGAAGGAAATTAATTGATAGAAATTGATGAAAGTTAGTTAGTAAGTCCAAGTATATATATGCTAATGGTCGTGACTGATAGAAAACAATGACTGTTATTTCCCATGGGGATGGTGCCCCCCACCTCACCTAAATACTAAATATATATATATATATAAATTCTAGTGATCATACAGGGTCCCTGTCCCACAAAGAAATACCAAGGATCCCCGGATTTTTGTCCCCATCCCCCATCTAAAAAAGTGATCGGGGATCAGGTAATTTTTATATAGTCTTTTAAACATCTTTGCCTAAAGTAATGCAGCTATGCACCAATTTATGAATATATGTTAGGTCGAAAAAAGTCTGAGCAACAGCATTCACACATACAGTACAGGACAAATTTGTTGCAGCACCAGTAACCTTTTGGTGAATGTCTTAGTGATATACTCGATCTTTAGTGGTAGAAATTTCCAGTTGAAATAGCAGATTACTGGTGCTTTACTAGTTGATAGTTTGGCAGCAATGACGCATTACTGGTAACATACTTCAATAAAATAAACGCATACTATTTGTATGCAAGTAATCAATACAATGTCCATAGTTTTGGCCTTCAGTCTGCTTTGCGTTTTCTTTACCAAAAATACATGCATCTGCCATCCTCATGAATTTTAATGAATCAAAAAGCATTTAGTTGTTTTCTCGCCTAAAAGTTGTGTAACCAAAAAAAACAACAGAAAGGAGGTTTTTGTGACCCTTTCAACCACTGAACATTTCAGCTTGTTACCGTTTCAGCCACTGAACATTTCAGCTACTGAATACTGCTAGTTAAATATGAACTGGTACCTGCTTTGTAGGTTCTTAGTTTAAAGGTGTTTCAAGATGCATATTATAATGTCATTAAATCGAAAAGATTATGACCATCAATTTTCAGATAGAAGGAATTTGTGCAGTTTTTGTGTGACTTTTTTCTTTTTAAATCATTTTCAGTTTGCTCCTTGGGAAAGGTGAACATTGAGCAGGCTGTGTTCAGGTAAATGACAGTCCAAGTGAAGAGTTTCTTGACAAAATATCTTCTAATTCGTTATGCCTATGGTCCCTTTTGAGAACCATAGCAAAGTTTTTTTAGCTTTCATCGAAAGTGAAACTTATTTTTAGCTTTCATTAAAAAGACGATAGGTGTGCATTGAAGTCTGAAGCATACTGAGATGTGATCTATTTTTTAATGTAGAAAAACCATAATTCTTTCAAGTTTTCAACCCCAATTTTCTGAATAAATATACTTGGAGGTTAATGTTCCATCATGTTCATGTGTATTAACAATAGTGTGTATTTAATTTCTGATGTGTGTGTCAATTTGGCCACAAGCAGATTTCAGCAACTGAGACAGATACAGTCTTTGTTTGTGGAAGTTCTCCCTAACTTCAGGCACCAATACTGTCTTAGTTAATATTTTCATGTAAAGTGTAGACACGTCAGTTCAAGTGTTACAGTAATAGTAGAATTAAAAAAATGTACATTTTGATTGCTTTTGGAAAAGTTATCAATTCAAAATAAAAATGGATGAATACAAACAAAGGAGTGGTGGATAAATCAAGACATGGATGAAAACACTTCATTAATGCATGCAGTGTCAGTTTAATTTCACTAAAATTGTACAGTAGCTTTAATGATAAGTGGCAGAACACCCACAATAAAAGGCCGTTTCTTCTTTTTTCATTTTTATTCATGAGGATGGTGGATGCCCCTATTTTTGTGAAGGAGAAAAATGCAAAGCAGACTGTAGGCCAAACTATGGACATTGTGTTGATTACTTGCATATAAATTGTATGCATTTATTTTATTGTAGTATGTTACCAGTAATCCACCAGCAATGGATCATCGCCACCAAACTATTAACTAGTAAAGCACCAGTATATCACCAAGACATCCACCAAAAGATTACTGGTGCTGCAACGAATTTGTCCCATACTGTATACAGTTTTTTATATGTCTCAGATTTTGTATGTTTTGTGTGTTTTTTGTGTTTTTTTGTTTTGTTTTTTTTATGCCACAGTGTTTTTTTATGCCACAACATGGTTTTTGGCAGAAAAAAATTGGGAATGGCACAAAAATTTTTGAGCATTTGTGCTAATTGGCACAAATTTTTTGACTGGTCTTAGGCTAAATTTTCATGATTTTCAGTTATTTTAGGCACAGAAAACACAAAATTTTCTCAGTGTTTCATACCAAGTATAATATTAACTGTTTTTATTTGTCTCAAACAGGAATGAATTCCATTTGAATAGTATGTTTGTATTATTGCGACAGATTTTGAGATTATCAATGACTAGTGAAGGTATAAAAATTCTTAACTTCCTTATGTTCATTAAGTTGAATTGGGAATGGGAATTTGTTTCATTCGAACAGAAAAATAAACATTGTTAGCACAGTTTTTCAACCAAAAATTTATGTGACACGACTTATAGACAACCTTAATTTAATCTTTACATCGTTGTTAAGAAGAAATTTGTAGCTAAAAATTGAAGAAAAATATAAACTATAGGGGGCCAGACCTTGGATGGGATGGATAGAGTTCTAGTTATGTCAGCTGTGATGCCCTGTTTGGCATGACTATTCTCCATTTGTCCTTAACTGGGGGTGAGATATAGGATATAGAGGGAAGGAGACATTGTTAATTGACCAATGACTGGTACTCTGGTGTAATATATAATATATATAGTATGAGAGAAATTCGTTGCAGCACCAGTAATCTTTTGGTGAATGTCTTGGTGATATACTGGGTCTTAACTGGTAGAAATTTCAAGATGAAATAGTGGATTACTCGTGCTTCACTGGTTGATAGTTTGGCAGCCATGATGCAAGTGGATTACTGGTAGCATACTTCAATAAAATACAGGCATACTATTTATATGCAAATAATCAATACAATGTCCATAGTTTTGGCCTTCAGTCTGCTTTGCGTTTTTCTCCTTCACAAAAATATGTTCATTAATATAAATAAAGCGAAAAGGAGAAACAGCGTTTTATTGTGGGTGTTCTGCCACTTAGCATTGAAGCTACCATACAATTTTAGTGAAATTGATCTGACACTGCATGCATTAATGTAGTGTTTTCATCTATGTCTTGATTTATCCACCACTCATTTGTTTGTATTTATCCATTTTTATTTTGAATTGGTGACTTTTCCAAAAGCAATCAAAATGTGGATTTTTTAACTCTACTATTACCATATTTCTTGAACTGACTTGTTTGCACTTTACATGCAAAATAATAACTAAAACAATATTGGTGCCTGAAGTTACAGAAAACTTTCATAAACAAAGACTGTATCAGTCTGAGTTGCTGAAATGTGCTTGTGGCCAAATCGACACACACATCAGAAATTAAATAACACACTATTGTTTATACACGTGAACTTGATAGAACATCGACCTTCAAGTATATTTATTTGCGAAATTCGGGTTGAAAGCTAGAAAGAATTATGATTTTTCTACATTTAAAAATAGATCACATCTGAGTATGCTTCAAACATTAATGCACACCTATAATCGTTTTTCAGATGAAAGCTAAAAATAACTTTTGCTTTTGATGAAAGCTAAAAATAACTTTCACTATGGTTCTCAACAAGAACCATAAGCATAACAAACTATAAGATATTTCGTAAAAAACTCTTCGCTTGGGCTGTCATTTGCCTGAACACAGACTGCTCAATGTTCACCTCTCCCAAGTAGGAAACTGAAAAGGATTTAAAAAGAAAACAAAATTCACACAAAAACTGCACCAATTTCTTCTATCTGAAAATTGATTTTTTCTGATTTGATGACATCATAGTATGCATCTTGAATGGCATCTAAACTAAAAACCTACAAAGCAGGTACCAGTTTAACTAGAAGTATTCAGTAGCTGAAATGCTCAATGGCTGAAACAGTCATAATAAAAACCCATTCCTCCTTTCATGTCTTTTTTCATTACACAAGTTTTAGGTGAGAAAACAACTAAATGCTTTTTGATTCATTGATATTCATTAGGATGGCGAACGCCCATATTTTTGTCAAGGAGAAAAACACAAAGCAGACTGAAGGCCAAAACAACGGACATTGTATTGATTACCTGCATATAAATAGTATGCATCTATTTTATTGAAGTATGTTACCAGTAATGTGTCATGGCTGCCAAACTATCAACTAGTAAATCACCAGTAATCCACTATTTTATCTCAAAGTTTCTACCAGTAAACACCCAGTATATCGCCAGGACATTCACCAAAAGATTACTGGTGCTGCAACAAATTTGTCCCATACTGTATGTGTATTATACATGCATATACTAGTATATATCTCTCCCCATTCCTGTCTCTGAAAGAACAGAGAAAAACTTGTCCTCACCTCGTCCATGTCCTGGGAAAAAACTGTCCCCGTATGATCACTAATACATTCCCATTAGTTATTGGAAGGATATTAGATTACTATACCCTAAGGGTTGGTGCAACAATTTGCTATATGCCAATTTTTAAACTAAAGGTGTACTTACAAAAGATAAGCAAGCTGAGTTGTATGTGTCAAAAATTAGAGAATAAACCTTTAAAATATTATTCAGCACAAGCATATATTGGTGCATATAAACTGTATTCATATTTAAATTTATGTTCAGAATACAGTGCTTTGAGGCATCTGTGTTCAAGTGATCTTGTTTTATCCATGTCTTAGCGTACTTCACAGCATCAAATTTCTCAATTTCACATGGTTCAATTATCCTTATGGGGAGCAGGCCATCAAGTGTTGTTCCCAATAGTCTTGCTCTTCGTGCTGTTCTAACATAGTTAATAATTGAGGAACCTCTCTCTGCATCTGCACTGGCCATTGGAAGAACCAAAATCAGCATAATTAACTTTGAAATATCATCACCCCATGGGATTGTCGGGTTGTGAAGGTAATGTTTCCAAAAGAAAATTGTCTCTTCCTTTTGGAAATGGCAGAATTCATCTGTAGATCCTATTTTTACATGTACCTTTGTCCATTATTATGATGTTTGTGAAGGATTAAGGCCAAACTTTTGAGATAGAGCTTGAATGTCTTCCAAACCATAAAACAGCAGTTAAGCTTCTTTGGCTGGTAAATTATCTGGTAACAATACATCAAAATTCTTCAGGTCCCCTTCTGGAAATTAGCTATCTATTTGGGTTTTGATTGCTGACAGAAAGTCAGAACGGTAGCTATTGAAACTTAGTACCCAGTGTGCTGATTCCAATTCAATCTGTTGCCCACGGACACTGAGAGATTGATCATAATTTTGCAAGGAACATTTTCTCATTGGACTTTCAGAGCAAACAACAGTTCTCAAATAAAAATTTAGGAAGCTTCCTTCAGTTGTTTTCAGCTCACCAAATGTCTGTAGCATTTGGTCCCAGTCATACCTGTAAGACCTCCAACCAGTTTGGGGGGGTAGAAAAAGTCGAAATTTTTCCCAAAAAAGGCCAAAAAACATACACTTTTTGCCAAATTTTTTTAGTTTTTTCCCAACTGGAGGGGGGGTAAATGCTTTTGGGTACAGGGTTGGCCAAGTTGGGAGGTCCCCCCCAACCCCCCCAAGTACAGGTATGGTCTCAGTGTTGTTCAGCACCCACCAAAACAGCATTTTGCTGTTGTAGGGGCTTTGACCATTGTGACAATGATGGTAAAACATCATATGTGAACTGCAATGGTACAAGAGAATTCTTATTTTTCAATCTTGATGATAAACCTTTTGCTTGATTCCTTGTTAGATGGTTGGAGCTTGGATCCACTGATATTGCATCAAGGTCACTGACCACCAGGAACCACATGCTGTTGATTTTTTTAAGTGCTTTAAACTCTGGTGATATCCAGCTCAGTTCAAAAATGTATGAAAGTTCCATCATGCTGATGTCAAGGACATGAGCCAATTCACACAGATGTACCTTCCTCTTATGACCATGTCGATTATAAAAATTGTGCAGTTCGTTGATGATTTCCTCAAATGCAGCATAGTATGGAATTGTCTTCATTGCTGCTCTGATTGCTAAATATAGCCGGTGGGCCATACAATGAATACCATAAACACCATGGAATGTTCAGTCATTTAGGTTTTTTATACCATTGTTTTTGCTGAGCATTACTGCAGCTACATCAGATGCAAACCCACAAAGGTTAACCTGTAAATTTATAACAATCAGTGGGGCTTTTTCAGCAGGTTTTTCAGTAATATAAGTGTAAGTTCTGGTCTCAGTGAGTGAAATAACAAAAATGTTACTATCTAATTTCCATAAGAAAACTGTGTGATTTTGCAATACTTGTATTTGTCCCATGAAATTTGAAAAATTCTGTTTTGATAGGATTATGGTGAGCTAATTTATTTACAACCTGTGTTATCTATATAGAATTTACCTTTAATCCATATTTTTCAGCTTCCCAGGCATTCAGCCATGTCTGAAATAAACCATTGGCACTTTCATCAGTCTCCAACAGGATAAGTTTGTAAAAGTATATCACAAGGATGTTCGATTCTAGGGCCTGAAAATATGTTATCAAGTAGTGATTTTGACTATTATCTGTTGAACTGTCAACAATAAGTGACACTAGTGTCTGTTTTTCTGTCAGTTGCTTAATAAAAGCATCGTGCATTTCTTGACTAATTACTCCAATCATGTGAGATGCTGCATTTTTATCATAACTCAATTCTGGGTGAGAAAAAAGTGTAAATTGACTTTTGTTTGAACATAATTTGTACAAATCATGCACATTGTGACGGCTTTTTGACCTCATTCTTCAAGTTCCTTCTGGTTTTGAATTTTCTTGAATTGCTGTGGGATTTCTTCTTTATCTTGCATCTGGAGCTTGAAAACAACAAGTTGATGTTGTGAGTCCAGCATGTTTAGCTATTTTTTGACGATTAAATTCATTTGATGTTTTCAATGTTGAATCTGCTAAAGCAGGTCTATAGCGACTGTCCAAGCCCAACTTGTCGTAATATTTATGACACAATCGACATTGATATCTTGACTGTGACGGGTCCATTGAGTTTGGTAAATACTCAAACCACACACTATTGTCTTCAATCATCTTTTTTGGTAAGAGATTGGCTAAAAAAATATAGAAACATGATTGCTGATGTTTTATCCTTTTTTCTTTCATAAGTAACATTAAATAAATGAGTCATTCATTCTGGGTTCTTTAAGTCTGGGGATGAACAATACAGCTTCATTTTTCAGTGTGTTACTTTGATGTAGTTGTATTTGATTTAGCCAGCCAGGATCAAAGTACAAAGTTGTTTCTCATTCTCACTCAGGCACATTTGGAAGCATCTGGGCAGCTGCTTGGTCAGCTGCCTTTACAGTCTGTTCAATTTAACCTGGGAGAGCGCAATAACCTTTAGCATATATTATATACTTGACCTGCCATATTTCATATAAATGATAGCTACCTGTGGTTGTAAGATCATCAGGTCCATGAGCAACAGTACACATTTCATTTATTTTCTGCATGCTGATGTCCGTTTGAGTTTGTTTATCTACTTTTTGACTTCGAATACTGAAGTACAGATCCAGCTCCAATTGACTGCTACATTGTGCAATCTCCATTGCTTCATCTTCAATTTCATCCCTGTATCTTTGTCTAACTGGTCCAATTAAATATAGTATGTCTTTTTCTAACAGGAATTTTGTTCCAGTGCAATCATTTGGTGCACCATGTGTCAAAAGTCCAAGCTTAAATTTTTCAGGCACAATGGCAGTGGTTTCTACAGTGCAGCAATTAAGAGAAAAGTCTGACTCCAAGTGTGAGGGAACATCAAATTCCCGAAGTATGTAATTTCTGTTTATCAATGCCGGGCAAAGCTCTTCAAAAATGTTGCAACATTCAGCCACTGAACGTCTTCCATAAACTATAATGTCTTGCAAAGTTGTTTGTAGAATTTCTTTAACCGACTGATCAATCTTAATGTATGTAGTTTTTTCTGTTAACTTGATCTCAGGTATGCCATCAGCTCGGTAAAGTAACAATATTGCATGTGGGTAAATGTTTACATTTGACAAAAATCCAAACAACGGCAGTGTTTTTGTGATTTTTCTTCCATATGTAACAAGTGGGCTATCTACCATAAGATTAGCATTGGGCACTTCTAGTACACCAAAAACAAAATAGCTGTTTGCAATTCGCGAATTCCAAAGGTTGGCCACTAATTCAATTGTTGAACCTTTCGAACCTCTCTAGAAATCTGATACAACCACAATCTTGTAACCCCAAAGGTTATAATCTGTCATTTGGGTTGTCTGTCCAGCAGCAGTTCCAGAAAAGCCATAAGCGACCAGTTGAATGGATTCCTTCTTTTCAGGCTCGGTAGGGTCGTCCCTATTTATTTCATTCATTACAACTGATCCCCAAATAATGTGGGGTAATGCAGAGCAAAAACAAACAGCAAATAAAATCACTGAAATTTTTATATTGAAAGCAACCGTCATTGAAAACGGACCATCCTTTCAAATAATATACTCCAACTTGATTAACCTACTATGTATTTTGGAATCAATATTAACTGATGAAGTTTGACAGCATGGCCTGGATTCCAGTCATTTTATAATTTTTTTGGTTTTTATTTTAATGCCATCATAATGTTTACAGGCCCTTTGTAATAGAATAACTTGTTTTTATTATTTTTCATAGGCAGACTGATTTGATTTCTGGTGAAGCTACTTTTATATTCATAAAATTAGAAATTATGCTTTGTATTGAAAAATATTTTGGACCTTTCCAATACCCTAAGAGGTCCTACCATGGGAATGTATGACATATATATACATATATATATATATACATGTAAGGTCTGTAGACAGAGCGGGTGGGGGCCATGGCCCCCCCCCCCAAAATGTTTCAAGTGTTAAAATTAGTTATTTTTCTTCAAGAAAAAGTCGAGTCAGAAATGCCAATGTTACAGTCAATTAAGTGACAAAAATGTGTGACCCCCTCCCGGAAAAAAATTCCTGGCTACAGGCATGAATACATGTATGACAGACAACTTTAAAGTCTGTAAAAACCACACATAATTTCATTATTACAAGATGTAATTCACAAAAATTAATGTATTTATGAACTGGATGAATGACTACAACAGGCCCTCTAAATTCTGTGTATGCCGATGCATAACAGACGACATTACACACCTTATAACTTGTTTTTAATGCAACGTTTGCATATACCACCTCAATAAAACGCCTAAGGACAATAGGAACTTACAAACTTACGCCGAAATTATGTTTCCGGGACTTTGTACTGTTTGCATATATACAACAACAGAGAATTTCATTGAGGGCTGCCAAAAAAGCGTTCTTCATGCATACATTAAAGGGTTTCTTGCAGCCACCCAGTTCGCCCACCCCTAAGAAGGGCCCTGATTTTATAACAAAAATTCATTGATCACAGGCGTGTTCATTATTTTTTGATCGAAAATTTATTTTTTAACACTTACTAACCTCTCCAAAACGTTAGAAAGATTTTTCAGGTAGGGGTAAAATTGAAAATTTGCGGGGACAGTGGGTAGGTGGGCAAAGAAACAAAAAAGGCATGTTTTTCATACAAAATATACATTAAAATTATCCAAAAAACAGTCTTCGAAAAAATTCAGGGGGTGTTTGATGACTTTTTTAGGTCCAGGGTCTCAAGTATCAGAGTTTATCCCCACCTGACGCCTCCCATGTGCATGTATGAAGGACACGTTATGGTCTACGGAAGTGAAAATAATTCACTAGGAATATGTAAAGTGTTATTAATATAAATGAAATGCGAAACAGTTAAAAACGTACTATCAAGATAAACTTTGTGACAAGTTAAAGGAAGCGCAGGTTCCATTTTTGTGAGAGGTAGCGGGTCTTTGGCTGAAAATTTGATAAAAGTGTAATTAAAGCTACATTTCACCGCATCAAATAGACGTAAAAATTGTGCCCACCCTGTTTTTTATCCATTCACACAAGTGAGATAAAAGTAACCTCGAAGAAACTGTTTACGATCCACAAGAAATTGAACGCCGCAAGAACTCAAATATGTGTATAGAATTGTTCAGGAAATAATTGTTATCATCTTATTTTCACCTACGAATTTCTAACAACCATTGTTTTTTTGCACGGGAATCGCCATTTGGCAAAAGAAGTCATAAATTAATTTTTCCGGGTTTTTTGGGGGTTGTTGTGTCATGTTTATTTAGGCCAGGTTGCAGTGTGCAACTTGGGGGAAAATTTTGGTTGCACAGATAAATTTTTGGTTGCTCACTCTAAAATCAATGAATTAGGTTAATTTCATCGGGAACACCATGCAGAGTTTCTTAATTTAATAGTATTTTAATAATTTCGATTTTTGTGATTAATGAGTAGACATTTGTTTTTTCTTTAAAATTTTCCTAGTGTGGATTTTTTCTGGGGAAGTTGTTTAGTGGTAAAGGCATTAAGTCCACTAAAACGTTGGAAAATTAAATTCTGCAATTAATCGGTGATCGATCGGGATGTTTTCACTATTCGCGAATTGGCGGAAGCGTTCAATTATTTTTCCGATATTTTCGATCTTACATATATAGAGCCAGCAATTTACCAATAGTTTGACTACATTGAATGTTTCATCTGTTTTGGTGTTTTTCCTTCATAAAACACTCAGATTCATGGTTTTTAATGCATATCTACATTTTCCAGCCAGAATTGCCGAAAATCGATAATTTGACTAGTTTAATAACATTGAATGTTTCAGAGGTTTTTTTGCATAAAACTATGGAATTATGTTTGTATTTTTGTACCAAAAAAGTTGATTCACGATACGAACAGTTCATTTCAAACCATTGCCTGCAGTGGCAGTCATTGCACAAATAACATTCTAGCTTACTCGTGAAAATGACCTGCATTTCCATCAACAGATAATCGGCCATGCCATAATGATCGCTGCAAACATGAATAGTACGCGTCTAGAGCTGCATATCTCAGCTCTTCCGGTAGTATGCCTCTATTGGCAAACCGATCACGGTTTATTACCATTTCATTTCTAAAGTTCTTTGTTGCTAAAATAGGTTCACTTTTCATTGAGTAAACAAATGTTTCAAAACGGTTTGTGTCACATTATTTTTGGTACAAAAAACTAAAAAGCGCTCCTTTGAACCATACATGTAACGGAGCCCCAAATTTTAGGAGGTCACGCTACTTTTCTAGGCCCGGAGGTTACCGGTTCCCCAAAATTTTATGGGGACCTGAAGGAAAAAAATTCGATTTTTTCATTATTTTTCATTTAAAAGGTCCGATAACGGTTCAAAAAGTAATAATTTTTTGTCGAAAATATCCGTATAATGTATTCATGACGTTAAGCACCTAAAAAACTGACGACTATTTTTGTTCAAAGATTAAAATTTTTTATCAAAAAATGACATTTATCAGTATTTTTCCGACCAAATATATGGGGATCCCTATGACTACCATATCGCTAGCTATGTGATTGGCAAATTCTGTGACGGCAATACCAGACTTTCTTTGGTTTGAAAACTAGGAGCCAAATTGCTCCTAGGCCTAAATTGTTAGGGGCCAAATTGAAATTTTGGGAGCCAAAAATTTTTAATTGAGGAGTATCGAAAAATGTGCTTGTAAGACTGCGGAACTGTATATAATTAATCAGTTGGCACGTGTTCAAAAAAATTACTGTTAAAAATTTTATTTCCAACCATCGTTTTTCCGTTACAGGCTTCTTTCTACATGTACAAAGATCGGCCAAGAAATCTTTGTGCAAAGAAAACTTTTTTTGGCAAAAAATGCGGTATTTCTTTTATTTTTGCAGAAACCTTCGTCCACGGTAGCACTTGAGTTCATTTCCTTCTGGCACAAAAGTATAAGGTTTTGAAAATGCAGCTTCTGTTCTTATTCTTCTGTTGTTCACTGTATTTTTCCGGCTCTACGCAACCAAAATTGTTTTAAATTCTGACACTCTAAAATTCTGGAAAATCAATATAAGGATAACTTAACTTATTCAGTAAACATATAGGGATTGAAAAAATGTATGCATTATATCATTTTACAAATTAAAAAATGTTTTCATACTTACATGAGTTTGAAAAAATTCAAACAAAACTGAAAATTTATGAAAATCTTCTCCGTTATGATTATGAATTCAAACTCGGCTCCGTATTTAAAATTATGGTTACAAAAAAGTTGAAAAAATTGAGATTTTGACCTCTTAAATGCACCAAACTTGATCTTTCCCTTGTCGAACCCCCATATTTCTTTCTCTTTTTCTTTCCCCAAAATGTTTGATTTGTAGGAAAAAATGGTTAAAAAAGCCTGGTAATCACCCTTTGGCTAGTTATATGGCCGGCGATTTCTGAGGAGGATTCATCTGGCACTTCCCCCAATTACATATACGTATGTGTATGTAACTTCAGGGTGTCAACTTTTTTGTTATTGTACAGCTTTCTTTTTTCGACGACGATGAAGTGTGAAGTTATGATTTTGTTTTTACGCTTCTTTTTGGACTAATAATGTAGAGCACTTGTTATTTTGACGCTGTGTATTATCATCGTAAAAAGCACTTGTTATTTTGACGCTGTGTATTATCATCGTAATGGATTTCAGGCTTATTCCAGATGTTTTCTCCGACGTTTATTCTATCATTTTTCGTTCTTCTATTTTTAATCGATAATTCGTGTACATCATTTCGATCCGGATTCTATGCGGACAATGGGTATACTCAGACCATACCTCTAGAAGTCAGGTAATCGATCAAATTACAGTTACAAGTTACATACTTTGCAATCAAGTGTTTTTAGATTATCGGAGAAACGCAAATTTCAAAAGGAAGTTCTACAATTTTTGGGTCTGAACAGTCCGCCTAGAAAAAGGTTTTTTATGGGCGAGCCTGTTCCTTCTTATATGTTGGAATTATTCAAGTACACGCAAAATCACGAAACTGATGGAGAACCAAATTTAAGTCCTCAGTTTAGGTAAGATGCTATAAAATATTGTGTTTTTTCATGCCAGAATAAGGTTTATTCCTGGATTTGATGTACGTATCATTATTAAAAACACAAGTTTAATGACATATATTTTGCCCACTCTTACTGCATTTCAATGAAAGTATAAACCATCAATTTTATAGTTTTCCGAAAAATCACGGTGCGGTAAAAGACGACATATCAATCGATCTATTTGATCCCAACGAAGCCGATACCATTATGAGTTTCACTGATCAATCATTGGTCACATATGGGGATGAGTCGACGAAAACGCGTCGGATTCTTCCGCCAAATAATCGTTTGCATCATTTGTTGTTCGACATTGGCGACGTAAAACCAGAGTTCAATCTAATCGGGGCTGAATTGAGGGTTCTTGGTAATTTTACTCAAAAGTCGAAAGACTCGATCATTAATATCTATGCCCCGAGAATATCACTTTCTAACGGGTAAGTATTTGGTTGACGAAATTTACAACCATGTTTATCATAGATAATATGCATAAAAATAATCAAAAAAAGTTTTTTCAAAAAGTTCAGTGAGGGTTTTTGAGGATTTTTTCGGTTCAGGCAGGGGTGTCCAGGGAGGATTTACCCCTCCCTATCCCCTATGTGCATGTATGAGCGACAACTATAAATAAAAAGTTGTGTGAAAAAACCCGAAGAATCTAATTTTTATTGTCGTATGCTACGCCAATAAAAAGAATCAAAAATACAATATCCGGTAGCAGTAATGCTATATTGTAGCCATGATTAATGTAGCGCTAAGCATACATGCACGTGAGGGGGTTTGGGGGGTTTTTGACTCCCAGCGGACTTTGATTGACCCCCAGCAGATTTGACTGCACCAGCAATGATCGAGAAGATGACGAAGGATAATCAGTAAGAGAGAAGAGAAAGTAGTCATAAAAATAGGAATGATGCTGTAGTTTAACAGTTTTTCTGAATAAAGCATAGTTGGAGTCCAAAAAAGTAACATTAAAACTCTAAAAAGTACAGTTAGCAAATAATGTCACATATCTGACTAATATAAAATGAAGAGTATGCTGCTTGGATGTTAGAAGACCTATCGAAGATCTTTTTTCGTTATCAAGAACGAAAAAAATTTTTGTATCCCACCCCCTGTCCTGGCTGACCCCCAGCAGAATTTCTATGCTGTGCATGTATGGCGCTAAGCATTCGGGTTTCAACAGTTCTCAAGATGAATATATGTCAATTGGCAACATAATAATCCATTAAAATTTTAGGAAATGCGTGATATACCGTGATTAACTGATGCAATATTTTTCAGTTGCCCGGCTTGAAAGCTCTAGCTATATTCATTTTTAGTACTAAAATACAAAAATATTGTTTCGCTACTTCTGATTGAAATTTTTATAATTATACGTTTTTGCTTACATTTTTGTTTTCCTTTCAAATTGCAAACGTCAGTATGTTAAATTGTGGATCACAATCATCCAAGGTCTGTAATAAGGTGTTTGCTATGATCAAATGTCTACTTAGCTGAACACACGTGCTCGAAAGTTACTCGAAGTGCAGAATGTTGTTAGAGCTAGGAATTTCCGAATATCATGAACGTTTCCAGAGTGAAACTTCGTTGTTGAATTTTCCGCCACATATGAAAAGCATGCAGGTTTCATAGCGACCGGAAAAAAGCCGGGAATTTTTAGTCGGACCGAGAAAATTGGAAGAATCTGGAAAAAACGGGGACTTATTGAAAAATCCAAAATTTAATAAACATTCTATCGCATTTTCACAATTATTTAATTGCTTCTGGCATTTTCACAATTATTTAATTGCTTCTGTGAACGTAAGTTACGCGACCAGTGTCGTGTTTTCTTCAGTTTCACTTTATTTCAAGCGACTTTGTTTTTGGCTCTTAATGGTAATTTTTTACTGTTGAAATTTTCAGGAATCTGGAGAGTCAAAAAGCCTCCCGTTTCTAACATGGTTTCAACGATTCATTGAAAGCAACGGCTGTAACAGGACTTTGTTTTTTACTATCCTAAAAGCAGTGTTTTTTAGCCTACTGGCCTGTTTTGGCTTAATTTTTTTAGACGTTTTAGACAATAGGCTAAAAAATTTGCGTATTTTTCCTTTCTGAAAATTGTATCAATGACAGGAGAATCTTTATCCGAATTTATTAGGATCGGCCAATACAATACTCACCTACATAGATATCACTAAGATACTACAAATAAATTAAATAGAATCAATCATTCTCAGAATTTATTTTTAAAAATTATTTATTTTTAGAATAAGAATAGAATAAAGAATAAAGAATTAGAATAAGAATTTAGAATTTAGAATAGTTGTTACAGTATAATGGCTAGAGTGTAGAAAAAGCCAAATTGGCTTTCAACCCGATTTTCATGCAAGCCCAGGGTTTTTAGCACGAGTCCCATATGCACCAAGTGCAAATAAAAAATATTTCATTATCACAGTCAACACGGTTGACAAATGATACTTCGTTGGTCTGAAATTAATGATGCGTTTATCTTTTCTGATAACTTGCTTTTACTGAATAATCGATTCATGAAATCGTGCTTGATGTTGGTACTTTCAAAAGGAATTTGAACGAAGAAGGAAGCATTCAGAATAAATTTTTTGTGGAATTTATGGAATAAATGTTGGAAAATTACGATATTTGATTTTGTACCACAATTTGTTGACATCTTTTATGTAATTTTCTTTTCGAACTTTCTCAAAAATTTCTCAATTTCAGTCATTTGACCACGTGCTAACGTCTGAAGTTTCTATTAACACGACTCTAGTTTCATTAGCAATATGTTAAAAAAACATTAACCAATCATTTCAATATTTTAAGCAACGTCATTTTTTTCCTAAAATAATAGCACAAATCTTGGAAGCATCTGGTTTAATGTCTTTACTTCAGCACAATCTGCGGTTCAAATTTGAGCGAAATAAAAACGGCTTAAAATTTTTTGCCCACTTTAGTCATTATGCTAAAGACCTCGTTCTAATGAAACAGTGACTCAAAGTCTTTGTTCGCACAGGGTGTTGGATAATGATTGTAGACACCCCTGCAGCCAAATAGGTGCATGCTAGAATGAAGTGTAATATACAACTTCGTAGCGAATTCAATTCTGCATTAGATAAGATGCATTAAATTGTTTACAATTTAAATTTATGTGTAAGGAAACAAATTACAATAAAAATGGTAAGAACTTTGCTTTGTGTTTTAATTTTCAAACTTGAAAATGAGTTTTGATTCGGTAACTGCTCGCCCTGTTGATAGAGTTCAAACCTCAGCATTTTAGCGAGTTAAATTAGCTGAAGCAAGCTGAACTGAAAATTTAAGAGAAATTGTTAAAAATCGAGTGGAACGTTTGATGCATCTGGAAGTTAGTCAATAAAGTTACTCGACGAAAACATGGGTTCATGGCGACCGGGAATTTTCAGTTGGACCGAGAAAGAACCGGGAATTTCTTGAAAAATCTAAAATTTAATGAACGTTTTATCGTATTTTGTGATTTCAAGCACCTTGTTTTAGCTTTCAATGGCTATTTTTTACCGTTGAAATTTTTCGGAATCTGGAAAGTCAAAAAGCTTTTCGTTTCTAGCACCCCCAAATCGTGTTTTTTTGGGGGAAAAAATCGGTAAAGGGAAAAAAATTTTGGGCTGTGAAAAGAATTTTGGGGATCGGATACAGAAAAGATGCATTTTGGTGCTTTTTAGAAGGTCATAATCTAAAAATTTTCCAGCGCTTCGCGCCGGTTATAACTTTAATTATCATTATTATTTATTACCCAGCTCAGGCGCGGCTTTTAGCATATCTGCCTTCGTTTATCACTTAATCTATAATAGTTTTCAACATCTTTAACGTATTATCTCATGTTTTAAATGGTAATCTTCAATATTTTATCATGATATATAATGGAGATTCACATTTTTTCCTTGACACAGTTTTTGAGAAAGATCAATACGTCAAGTCTCTAAAGGCCGGTTCACACGGCGACATTTTGCGCAACATACACCCGACACACACGTCGTGACAAATAGGCGACATACGTATGTTAAATAAAATCGTCAGGTGTGAGCGAGCGCGACATAAGCCCGATATATAAGTGACATACACCCGACATACAGTTAGCTTTTTCGCTCAGCCGACTATTTTAGCCGACCTAAAGTGTCACATTTGGTACTATTTGTGTGCTTGGTGCGTGTAATTCTGACAGGCGCGAAATTTATATTGATTTTTTCTGTGTTTAGTGCATGTAATTGTGATTAATGATGCCGCCAAAAAAGTCAGGTAGGCTATTTGTCAACTTAAAAATAATTTTATATCAATCAATGCTTGGCTTAATATTTAGAATGCGCTTTTTTGTATCTTCTTTTATGATATCAATTGGGATGATGTCCTGAACTTCCAAAAAAGATGTTTCATCGGTGTAGTCCCAACATTGCCACCAAAAAATCACAACATTGCCACCATCTCAACACTGCCATCATCCTAACATTGCCACCGTCCCAACAATGCCGCCATCCCAACATTGCCACTGTCCCAACATTGCCACCATTTTTTAAAAGTAGAATCTTGGATAAAAATTTGGCATAATATAATGAGATATAACCTTGTGTAGCAAAGGGGCTGCCTCCAAATTCATGAAACATGTAAATTATTCATGCCATCTTCAATTTTCAATTTTTCGGAAATGATTGACTTGTGATGGTTAATTGGATTTGCTCTTTTCGATGCACATTTGCACAACCAGAGGCGTTCTGCATGCAGCTTCCTCAGGTAGGCAATAACGTCTTTCCTCGTGTTGGCCTTGCAACAGGCGCCCTGCGCATAAAAAATTCGATGATGGGCACAGTCTTTAACAATAGGAATTGAAAGCTACATTTTAGACACATGTGTGGTGCACCCCTGCAAAATAGAAAGAGCTTAAAATAGTTTTATTTTTATGCAAATTAGACTGAGGGAGTAAACGATGCATGGTGCGTGAACATAACAAACTCCTCACTAGTATTTGCCGTGTTCACAAAAATGGTTGACTTTTGTCCTATTGAATATTTTCGTAGTCAAGAATTGAAAAATACCTTGCTATATGTCGAATCGCAAAATCCTCAATTATATTACCTATTCCAAAAGAAATCTTCAAAGCGTTTATCCAATAATGTTTTATCCAATTATTATGTTTGTAAGTTTTACTCGCCTCTTGGAAATGTGGGTCAGCTAGAGTTATGGTTCAAAATGAAAGATTTGTGACAGATCCAACCATAGTCCATACATGTAACGGAGCCCTGAGGTCTGGGAGGGTTGGGCGACTTTTTTGGGGCAGGGTGTCCTTAATTCCCAAAATTTTGGGGGAGAGGTCTCTCAGGAAAAAAAAATTCGATTTTTTCGCGAAAAAAATCCGAAAAATAGTTCAAAAAACAGTAATTTATCCCATAAAGACGAAATTCGTTCAAAAATTGACATTTCTAATCAAAAAATTGGCATTTTTCAGTATTTTTCCAACATAAAGTATGGGAGTCCCAATGGCTAGCCATATGGTCGACGATTTCTGGTGGGGTTCCCATAGCACTCCCCCCAATTACATGTATGCCATAGGTCCTTTGCCTAGCTGCAATCCGAAGAATATTATGTAACCCCCCGGCATATGAATATCAGATCATTTATCAAAAATTGACCAATTTTGTGACATACGTTGAGGTATCTGGTAGTTGAAATATCACACGAAGAAAACGTGTTTTTTTGTAAACGCCAACATGAAAAATACATTTTTTAGAATACATGGCTCCATGGGCAGTTCGATGTCCCCACCAGTAATTATCTTGACAACATTTGGATTGTTAATGAGCAATCGGCTGCACGTCCAGGCCCCCGAACAACAAACCATGTGGAAGTGTGGTACAATAAAATAAACAATGATTTCAGCCACCCACAGCCTGCCTTGAATTCGTTTTTAGATTGGTTTTAGCAAACCAATCATTTTAAGTCAAGTATGTGCATAACCAACCACTAAAGAATTTGATCTAGAAAATCATAATATATATTAGGGCTGTTTCGATCAGAGAATTTTAGAAATGTCGATCTCGAGTTTGAAATTTTGAGGTTTCCAAGTTTGAGTTCGAGTTCGAGTTGCCACAATTGTTTAGTTTTAATCAAGTTAGAGTATTCCAAACAACCCTAATATTGTTTTTCTGTCAATAAATTGCTTAAACGTAGTATCATTGTAGATGCGAATTCCACAGCTGATGAGGGGAGCCCTATAAGGCAACGTATTTTTTGCTATGTACAAGTGGATGAATATCTTATGGGTGCAAAAAACACTTTTGTGAATGAAATCTTTGGTTTACAAGATGATGATTTTCGTGCTAGAGTTCGTCGATATTTGGAGCACTTAGTGTACCTGCTTGCTTGAAGTGTTTGATTGATTCAGTAAAATTGAGGAAATAAGTTATTTGTAAAACAGGAAATAAATTAGAAAATGGACACACCCAGTTTGCTTTAGAAAATTATATGTCAGCATGTTACACAAAATCTTAAAAAACGTAATATTAAAATGGTATATTTGTACCCTCATACAAAATGATGGCACTGTTGGGGCACAATCGTTTCATCCAACCCCATCCACCAGTTTTCCCTGTCTTCAAGTGGGAATTTGCGCAGCAAGTTGTCTTGACAATCCAAAGCTTTTCTAGCCAAATATGGTTTTGTCCAACATTTTCTTTTTGAATTAAAATACTGATCATCCAAAAGTAAGAAAAGACCAAGAACAGCAACAAGCTTTCATTTTGGCATCGCAAAATAATACTAGGGTGGAAAATGTCGCAGTGTATGTCATAGCATATGTCGCACATTATGTTACATTATATGTCACACGCGTGAACATCTCAATGTTGCGACATTTTTGGAAAAAGCTTATATGTTGCTACATGTATGTATGTTGCGTGAAATGTCGCGGTGTAGACCGGGTTTAAGCTTTTTGAAAGTGATTATTTCTTTCCTAACGTTAAATCAATTATAAAGCTTTATGAAAGTAGTTTTCGGAAATTTCTGCCCTTCATACTCATATCTTTTCGGCCAAGTTCATGATAGTACAAATAAGTTACTGCTTTTAAAATTTTTCAAATAAAATTCTGGAAATTACGACTTTTGAACACAAAATTCGGATCTAATTGTTGAAATAAATGTTCGGAAAATTGTTTGTCCAGCGTCGTAGAATGTCACCCAAAAACTTTTCAAGCCGCTTCGCACCGGAAAGATTTATATCTTTTTTTGTCTCTCACTTGTCATCATAGAGGACTTAACCATGAATTTCTCATAGTTCAAAGTTATTATGCTCTTCGATAGTTTGCTGGAAAATTTGAATCACAATACTTGTAGATTAGACTTCAAACTCGAAAATTTCAATTTTTTCTCAGTTTTGATGAATTAACGGCTCTAAAAACACCAGAAGGCTTGAAAAAGCTCAAAAATACTTGAATAAAGCGTCTATGAGTATTTTTGAGCGAAAAAACGACTTCGAAAAAATTGGGGAAAAAATTTTGGCCTTTTTCCCCATTTGGGGAAAAGGCCCCGGGGGGAAAACAGTGTTTCTAAAATGCTTTCATTGATTGATTGAAAGCAACGACTGTTACGAGACTGTTTTTTACTAATACTCGTATGTTTTTCAATAGGTATATAAATTTTGAACTGTTGTTTTTTTAAATTTTTTTGCATCTTTAATTTTTACGTACCTGTTATACTGAAAAATTATGTCAAAACATACCGAGAAAAGCGTTTTCACCTATCGGGAAAACCGGGGAAAAGCCGGGAATTTGTTTTTGTAAATCGCTGTGAACCCTGTAAAAGATTTGAATCTCGTTTGGATAAATTATAATATGAGATTGAACTTCTTCGAAACCATTTGTGTTCGATGCCAGACCGTTTTCGACAGGTTAGGGAGGCAAATGGCGGTTAAACTGGTTATTGATTTATTTAAACACGTTTTTTTGTTGATTTTTGGGTATCTTTTGTTTTTAACCCATGAATAGAGTCAGGTTTGGTATTTCTAATTGGAAAATAGTTTATGAAATGCAGAATTGAATTCTCTACACGCTAGTATACAATACTTATTTGTAGCTTATACCCGTAGGCCTGCAGGGGTGTCTTCAATCATTATGCAACACCCTCACCTACTAGGGTTTTTTCTACACAGTGCGGACTTTTTTTGACCGTGCGGGAAATTTTTTGAGCATTTTCCGGAAGAATGGAAATTTTTTGTGCGTTTCTACTGTTGGCATAGATGAGAAGACGCATTTTGGTGCAATTTTGAAGGTCAAAAATAAAAATTTTCCGGCGCTTGGCGTCAGTAATGACAATAATTCATAATATTTACTAAAATTGAGCTGAGGCGTAGTCAAAAAGAAAATTTGTTTCATTTCTCAGGTAACCTTGATTGCTTCCACGACTCTGCTATTTCTCATCTCAAATTAGAATGAGTAAAACACACTTTGAAAATATAGTTAGAATTGGTATTTCCGCGATGAATATGAATTTGTTACATTTACTTAATGCCATAATTTTTTGACAGGAAATCTAAACCGATAATATTTCAACTTGTCCCTTCAATACATTTTCCAACATTTCATAAGCTTCTGTGTTCCAAAATTTTCTCATGCTATGCACCAGAAGAAATAAACGTTCATGGTTTTCATGATTGAAAGTTCCCCTTCTCTTTTACCAATCAGTGATCTTCAGTATTCGGTTTGGATTTTGGGGAAAATTGAGAATTTCTACAGATCTTCATAAACTGTTTCTCTTGCTTGGAGCTTTATGAACTTTGTGGACTCAAATTCTTTCATAGGGAAACACTGAATACACGATTTTTGACCAAAAATGTACAGCTTCTATTTTATGTTCTTTCCTCAAATGGGTCTTTGGAGGAAAAAATTCGGAAAAGAGGAAAAAATTTTGGGCATGGTTCTCATCTTGGAAAAAATTTTGAGTGTTCAGAACCAAAGAAATCGATTTTGGTGAACTTTAGAAGGTCAAAACTCACAATTTTCCCGTGCTGCGCGCCTGTCATGAGTATAATAGTTATTGTTTTATATCGGGCGCGGCCGTTAGCGTATCTACTTCCACTGTACTAATTAACATTTAATAGTTTATATCAATAACTACACATGTCTTTTATTCTTTAAGAGTCAGTATTTTGCCGAAAGTTGAGATTTTTCATCAATCGTCTCAATTTTTTTCCACTGACATGGAATTTTTAAAACGTTCTCAACGTGAACTTTTGCATTTATAAATGATGAAGATTGAAGACATTATTGTTTGATTTATTAGGCTTAGAGATTTAGACCTTCTATTCAACAGACTATTACAGGGAATTATATTTACAGAGTTTTAGAATATAAAAACTCGAAATTTTTTTAAATTCGATATATCCAATCAAAATTACAGAAATCTATCGTTAATATGCTTTCAAGTGTTATAAAACACCAATGTGTAGTTCATTACCTAACCTGACTAGAATTTTCTCTTTTCCCACACCTTTGCAGGTTACTGACTACGAAAACATCAGTGTTTGGATATGCTCTTAAAATGCGGAGAAAAGCATTCGTGGCCACATCTATAAATCTGTAGCTCTAATCACAGAAATTCCAACAAATACGACATTTTTGCTCAATCGTTCCAAAATAATGTTGTTGAATTGAGAAAATTGAATGCGTTTGAAGATTTTCTTGCTAATCTGCAATTTTCGCTCGTTCGGCGCATTTTTCAAATGATTTCAGTTTTGAAGGAAAAAATTTTTGTGCGCGGAAAAAAATTTTGGATCATTTCCGCACGGTGCGGATGAAGGCGTGCGGAAAAAACCCTGATACCTACTACGTTTTTCAAATTCTGTTTTGTATCTTAAGTTTTTACATACCTTTTTCCTGAAAGAGCATGTCAAAACCTGCCGGCAAAAACTTTTTCACCTCCCGTGATGACCGGGGCAAAGCCGGAAATTTTTTTTTTGAAATTGCCTTGAATCCTGAGTATATGTAAGAAAGATAAATAAATCCATTCTCAAAAATAAATGTCCAATGCTTCATGTGGTGTCATTTATAAATTCCAGGTAAACACGGAAATTATTCTTTCAGGGAATACCAGCTCCACATGGTGGCTACAGCCGAATTTGGTGGTTATTTCTTGACCGTACTGAATGTTACGGAGGTCTTTGAATATTGGCGTCATGAGCCGGATCAAAATCTGGGACTGTTAATGGAAATTCTTGACGAAAGAGGTAGGTTTTCGAATGTGTGTTAAGACGGCAGTCCTCCATATTTCATCAGAAAGTCACTTTTCGGACCATATTGCGCATTTTGGCTCAAATTGTTGAAGGCAGAGTAGCGTACTCGGAGGAGTAAATCTGGGAGTAAGAAAAAACGGCATTGCCGAACGAAGCGTAGAGTAAATTCCGGAATAAGTAATAAACGACTTATTCTAAGATGATGTTCCTGCTATTGGTAGAAGTAAAACTCGAAGTAGCACTGTCTAATGTATAATGGAGGTAGTTGGTTCGCTTGATTTCTTGGATGATATTGCTGCTGAAAATCAAATTATCACTCGTCATTTGATCAGACCTAATGATTCATTCAAAAAACAGTGATATCGATTTTCATTTGTGCTACAGACTCAAAAATGCAACAAATAGACATAAATGTTTGTCACCTAACACGAAATAAATTAATTCAAATAAGATATTCAGATATTATGAATATAAATAATCGAACAATGATGATACACTAAGCAGGCTAGTTGTTTCTCTCTGAAAATGGGAATCCAACGACTGGAAAACTTCTCCGGTCGACGCTGATCGAGGGTTGTAGGCCAATCGCGTATTTTCTCCTGTGGTCGATGGATGATTTTCCTGAATACTAGCTGATGTAGCCTGAGCTGAGTTCGACTCGGTCAAATGATAATTTACTTTCGCTTCTGAGGCCAATATTTCGTGCTTCAATCCTTCTTGCCCTAGAGCATGCTCTTCTTGCATATAAATCGATTGTGTCCCACTTTGGCGCCCATCTCACTTTGGCGCCCGTCTCACTTGGGCGCCCATCTCACTTCGGCGCCCATCTCGCTTTGGCGCCCGTCTTGCTCTGGCGCCTCGTCTCACTTTGGCGCCCAAGCTGTGTCTCACTTTGGCGCCCGTCTTAAGGGCCTGTCATACTTCGCCGCGCGGTACCGGTTGTCCTATTCATACTAACAGGCGGCGCCGCGCGGCAAAGTATGACAGGGCCTTTAGTGTTGAAAGTGGTTTTATCATGCATCGTGTTTATAAAACAATGACGGTCGGACAACAAAATGGTCCTGTTCAACAACAAAATCTGAAAATCCTACAAAAAAATAAAATCCACAGAAATGGTCATCGATGCGACCACCCTGTTACAATAACAAAATGCGGCAGTTCATGTTATTGTCGACGTGGTATTCCAGTATAAAACAATGTTTTATGCAAAAAATCTGAACAATGACCTAATGAAGACGGTGATAGTAGCAAAATCATCAAATCATAGACAGAAGTTGAGGAATCAGAAAAAAACAAGATACCAGACCAGACAGCATTCCTCTACTCGCATCGTACACAATGGACACGGAAAACTGTCTTAAGTATTAAATTAAAAAAATCGATGGTTCAAGGCGATTATGTCAATTTTGATAATCGTATTCACAATGCGCGCTTGAATTTTATTCAAATTACGGGTGATCTTTGGCAGATCAATAATTTTGATGTCAATGCTTCACAGGTTGATGTTTTAATTTTTTTGATGCACAAAATTCATCATTTTTTGCGTTATATGCGTCATTTAGTGGTTAAAAAATTGCGTTTTGTTTTTCATGATGATAACTTGTAAGATATAATATGAAAAAAATTTATTCATAATCGTCCCTATTTTCGTGATGAATGCAGATGTAAAACGAGTGCAAAAATTCTGCTCAACACACAACGTATATAGGATATTTTTTTCCAATTTGGTAGCGCTTCTGACTATGGTAGCGCTCGTGCACTAGGTTGCGCTTGTGACTACGGTAGCGCTCGTGCACTAGGTAGCGCTCGTGTACTAGGTAGCGCTTCTGCGTCCCCATCGTTTACTCTACTCTTCTCTCGTGACAGAACATTAGAGCACGGGACAATAGAGGGCGGATTAGAGCGCGGATAATAGAGCACATTACAATAGAGCGCAGGGACATTAGAGCGCAAGACAATATAGGGCAATGACATTAGAGCTTAGGACATTAGAGTGCATTTGAAAAACTGATTTTTTCGAACCAACGTTCCCTGGTCTGCAATGAACGTGAATTTTAAATTGTTTTTGAAAATGAAAAAAATACTAAGCAAGCAGCTTTGTTTCAAAATCTGAAAAAAAACTACGTGTGTCATTCTGAATGCGAGTTAGAAATTCAAGATGAATTCGAAAATAACAAAATGAAACAATTTGATTCAAAGATAAAATATTTGTGATTTTTTGTCTTTCGTAACTTTTGTATGAAATATTTGCATACCCAGTGTTTTTTCTGCACAGTACAGACTTTTTAGGTTTCGTGCAGAATTTGTTTGGGTGATTTGGGCACTAGTCCAGATCATGCGTTTGATCACATATATTCTTCTATAATGTGTCATTCATTGATTCTGAACTTTTAAAATCAATTATTTCTCATTTTTTAAGACTTTATTTTTTCTATATTCACTATTATTGTATTGTAACAGGAGAAAACAGCAGTGCAGAAACGTTTTCTGGCATACTCTATCTTTTTGCTAACTACTCGAACAAACATTGACTCTGCCGTTCATCTAATCACAACACGTTTTTACAGAATGGATTAGCGGTAAATCCCGTATGAGCGACTGAATGAAAAAATGTAAAAAGAATATAAGTAATGATAGAGTTGACGACAAGGAGATATAAAAAAATAAAATGAAAACAAGGAGAAAAAATATTATATTAGCAATAGGAGACGGGAAAAAGTAAGAAAAGTGAACTAAGAAAAACACAAAAAGGAAGAAAAGAACAAAAAATGGGAGAAAATACTCAATGGTAGAAAAATGCTTCAACATTAACTTCTCTAGAGTCATGAAAAAATGTGAAGAAAGCATTTTTAAACTGAAGTGTATTTACTTTTCAAATGATTTTATTTTCGCATTTTTTATTTGCTCTGATTTAATGTTTCTGCGCTCTAATGTCCGTGCTCTATTACCCTGCTGTCCAATGTCCCTGCTCTCTAATGTCTCTGCGCTCTTTTGTCCCTTCGCTCTAATGTCCCTGCGCTCTATTGTCCGCGCTCTAAGGTCCGTGCTCTATTCTCCCGCACTCTGATGTATCGGTACCCTCTTCTCTCTGTCATACTGGAAAAAGATACTATCCAAAATCATCCTCCGCTTACTCCATGAAATAGCCTATGTCGCCTTCTGTCATACCTAGTGAACGACCGATGTACCGGCGTCGGTCGATAACGATAGCCGATAGTATTGCCAATAACCGGTCGATGGCCAGCGGACTTTTCTCCAGTCGATGGTCATGTTTTATTTTCGTTGGAAAGCATCGCGCGATATTTTGATTACTGTAGTGTGTCGATTTGCCTGTCAAATAAACAAAGCATTGCGAATCGAGATCAGTCATCAATTTGATTGGTCGAAAAATTTTATACCTCCAATTTGATTGATCGAAAATATTAGGGTACTCCTTCTTAACCGTGAGTCCGAGCCTAAGCCTTAACCTAAACCTAAGCCTAAGCGTAAACTTAAGCCTAAGCCTGAGTCTAAGCCTAAGCCAGAAAATTTGCCAGAAACAACTGTAAAAACCTATAAATTTTTTCGACCAATCAAAATGATGACAGATCTCGCTTCGCAATTCTTTCTGTCAAATAAGACTTTTCTATTTATTATCGACTTTGTTTAGAACAGGCTATGGAAAAATCAAGCTTTTTGTATAATTAGAAATTTTTATTAAAAATCGTTTTTTCTTGAATTTTAGAAGGGAAATGAGTTTTCAATTCCTAATTTAAAAATCGATTCATCCCGTATTTCCCTTATAGAAAATGGATTTTTCAATTTCTTTTTATGAACGTTAGTTGGAAATTCAAATGTAAAAGCGATTTTATAAAACTTTTCTTCCAAAGATTTTATCCATTTTTGCTCGTTAAAATACATTCTATCGAAACTAATTTTTTTATTCAAAAAAGAATTTCCACTTTTTTGCAAAATTCTTCGATTATGAATCGAAAAATTAGATTTTTCAAATCATTGTGTGTTAAAAATCTTTTTTTGAAAGTTTCTGTTGTATGAAACGATTTTTTACAATTTTTATTTTAAAGCTGCGTTTTTAGCTTAATTTTGTAAAAAATCTACTTTTCGAATTTTTAATGTGTCTCGGCGAAAGTTTATTTTTGCGCTTTCTTCTGTTAAAAAAATGAATTCCTCAAGCTTTCGTGTAGAATATGATCATTTTTCACAAAAAAAAAAGTTTGTTCAAATTCTTGCCCTGGAAATACGATTTTAAAAAATCTTTTTCTGTAGAAATCTGGTGTTTTTCAGCTTTTTCTCGGGAAAAAGGTGATGATTTCAACTTCAACTATCAATTTTTTCAATCCATCAATCCTTTTTTTGTATGTTTTATGCTAAAGAAATCTCTTTCAATTTTTTCTTGAAAAAATTCAATGTTGCAACTTTTCGCATAAATTTTTTTCCGACTGATTTTTTTATTTATATATCTTGCATAAAATATAAAATTAAATATTTTTTGTAAAAAACGGCTTTTTTCAAGCTTTTCTGTTAGAAAATTTTTTCTGAATTTTTCGTCATAAATCAATTTTTTAGTTGCTGTTCTAAAGACTTGATTTTTAGCATTTATTTCTTCAAATTCTTTGTGTATGAAGAAAAAAGAAATAAATTGTGGTTTTTCGTGTAAAAAATTATTTCTCTTACTTTTCTCGCAAAAAAAATCAATTCTCACGATTTCTTGTGTAGTTTCGGTTTGTTTAATTTTTTCGGTAAGAAAACTGCGTTTTTCAGCGTGTTCTCAAAAAGATCGAAAAATCAAGCTTTTTATACCGTTTTTATTTAGTAGTTAGGTAATAAATAGTCTGTACTTTTAAACGTGTGAATGATCCGTAGCTGTTGTAGCTACATAAAAATCTTGAATTCCTAATAAGTTTTTCAGGTGGTTTCTTAGCATATTTGGTCCGACCAGTTGTGAGATAAGCCCCTGGTTTGTGGGGTGGTGATACCCAGTTTTCCAAAAACTTTGGGGTCCCCAAAAAAGTCAAGAAAAGTCGAAAATTTTCCCACAAGACTAAAAAGTATTTTTACCCCACTGTTTCGAGTTTGGGAGGTCCCAACATTTGAATACTAGGTACGACCGAGTTTGGGGGTTTCCCAACCCGCTCCCCCAATTATAAGTATCTTTTTTGGCTAAATGTCAGCAGCTTTGGATTATTTCGAGATCTGTGACCATAAATCATAGGCTGAATGTACAATACGCAGCAAAATGATCAGTAGTGATAGTTCCATTACCAAAAATATAACCACAAAAAATATAACTATGAGTCATATTAAATCTACACACGGAACAATCGAAATTAAAGCACTTAAAAAGAGAATCATTGATACCTCAAAAGTAATTTCCAATACACTATTCAATATCCATTCATCGCATCAAAAACACTGAGCCCTCATTTAGTCTCAAATTAATCGTTAGCCATTACCAAATTCCTTGGCGGTTTGCCAATTAAGGCCCTGTCATACTTCACCGCGCGGTACCGCCTTTGAAGTATGAATAGGTTTTTGTAATTTTTGCGGCGCCGCGCGGCGCCCCATCAGGTTTCAACTAAACCAATACGCATTTTTTGAGAAGAGCAAAATCCAAAAGTAAAGAAGCGGCGCCGTAGGGCGCCGCGGCGAAGTTTGACAAGCCACCGCGCGGCGGCGCGCGGTGAAGTATGACAGGGTCTTTAGACGGAAGAAATAACGAAGAAGTGCCGAAACAAATATTATTGGACGAAGCTTTTTTGGTTGCATAGATCAAAATATGGATTTCACTAATGATGTTGCATGCACTGGTCACCTAAACATTCGAGTCTTTTCAGAAACAAGTTTTTAAGAGACAGCTTTGAAACAAGAACTGATTATTAGTGCTAGTTCGCCATATTATATTCAACTTGAAACATCAAAAAAGTTGTTTCAATGCTATGTGATTTTATACATATTTTGACCGATGTTATCGGCTATCGCCTATCAGCCGGTGCCATCGGTGGCAAACTTTTCCCCATCGGTCATTCGCAAGTCATACCAACTTTTTTTATTCGACTTTACCCGTCCTTCTGGCATACCAAATAGAGATACCCCACCGTTTTACTTCATCTGGTGGACTACTTCACCTTCTGTCATCCGGGACTTAGGCATTAATTTTACTTGCTTTTAAGCCATCCTTCAATTCTCTGCTTTGAGTTTCTCTTCTCTTTTAGGTGGAAGACTAAGCTTGGCAGACGTCGGCGTAACTAATACATACATTGTTGGTTTTCTGAACACTGAAAACTATCATGCGACTTCGCGTAAAAAGAGAAGTATGGTGGAGGATGAAATTTACAGCAGCCGCGATAATAACCAGGACGCTTATCCTCATCAATTATTTGGTAAAACAATGATTTTACCTCGTCAAATCAATCTAATCGAGTTCACATATTTAGGATTGCAAAAGTGGCCTCCTACCGTGTGTCGACGAAAAACTTTCTACGTCAGTTTTCGGGAACTGGGATGGGAAGTAAGAAAAAAAATATCCAACATGTTCAACCACATTCAGTGTAGTATTTCTTGATGTAAAAGCTTTTGTTGAAACCTGTTCATGTTTTTTAATCATGTTCTAATGTTTGCAGCATTGGGTCATCGCTCCTCAAGGTTACAATGCTGATTACTGTCATGGCGAATGCGCTTTTCCATTAACCGCGTCACTAAATGCAACTAATCACGCCATCGTTCAAACTTTGATGCAACTGATTGACCCAAATAAAATTCCGAAACCGTGTTGCGCGCCTACTGCTCTGTCGAAAATCCAAGTTCTATTTTACGATGATAACCGCAACGTTATATTAAAAAAATATCGTCATATGGCGGTCAAGTCATGTGGTTGTCATTAAAAATCAACGGGTGTGAAGTCTGTCGACTAAAGTCGTTTTTATTGTAAAAACTTTTGATGATGACCTCAGATCGTTTTTAAAGTGCAGCACTAGAAAAAATATGTCTACTTTAGTTGTAGGCATTGCTTTTTGTAGGAGATTTTCCTGCAAAGTACATAGGTATTTTTTGGAAATTTCTTTGTCAGAAAACACGTGTTCTGGCTCAGGAAGCATAAAACGGTAAAAATCTCAGCATTCCGCGCCGGATTATATTTTGTACCTATATCCAAATTGGTTTATTCAAGAAAAGTTAGAAAATGAGCCTTCCGACGATGTTTCATCGCGATACATTAAAATAATACCGGTATGAAGTGTTTTATGCTTTCCTAATATTTATGACCAAGTTATCTTGATTGGATAGAAAATCTATGTTCAGCCGTAAGAACAGCGAGAGTCAGAACTTTATCATTCTGCATTTTTGACTATGATGAACATGAATATAAATAAGGAAGTTTCTTATGTAATATAAGCTTTTGCGGAAAATTCTTCATCTCTTTTGATTTTAGGGAGTGTACAGA
The DNA here is from genome assembly GCA_963922205.1 of Romanomermis culicivorax. Taxonomy (NCBI): domain Eukaryota; kingdom Metazoa; phylum Nematoda; class Enoplea; order Mermithida; family Mermithidae; genus Romanomermis; species Romanomermis culicivorax. The sequence goes on from CAWUHX010000047.1 coordinate 1,400,271, forward strand.
GAGGTTCATAGAAAAAACGGTTAAGAACATGAGATCCTGTTTTTTTTAAATAAGATTCTTTACTTTTCTTTAGCAAAGCTTTTTACCGTTTCAAATTCAATATAATAATTTTTAACGTTTCTTTAATGCTTAGATTTTGATGTCTGCACAAAAATAACTCTTAGTGTAATGTGCAGAAGTGATTTATTTAGCGAGTATTGCAGGTTTTCTCTATTTAGTCCATAAAATTTTGACAGAAAAATGATCCGTGTAATTGATGTCTATGAGTTTTTGATTGTACGATTAAACAAGAAAAAAGCTGTTTGCTCAGCTGGATTTTACTTCTGTACTATATATATTTCACATCTCGAAATTGAGGTCTCGATTTTCAAGTTTATACGGACTGTACATATTCAATCATTTATCCAGCTTTACTGGTACGCATTTCATGTTTATCCAATTCGGTTGCTATTTTTTTCTCCCTTATTTATGCAAGTAGTTTTACGGGATGTTTGGAATTTTGTTAAATTTCGTTATGGATTCTCGAACGAGTAGAATTTCTCTTATTTATATTATGCAATTTTTAGCCGACGGGTGTTCGCGTTTCTTATTGTTTGAATAAGTTGAGTAACATGATGGTTTTGCTTGATGTTACAATTAGGCAATTTGCTGCATGACATACATTTACTGTCACGATATCAACTCAATTTTGATCAATTCCTTACTACTTTCAAAAAATAAAATGGTCAATTTTCTACGAAACGTGAATTTTGAGGTCCTCTCTCAACTGGCTGCAGCAGATAGGCTGAAGGAACGCTGATTGAACCTCCTAATTGGATACTAAGACTTTAGGTAACGTTCTAAAAATCGACAAGAATTAATAAGCAAATGAGTTTAGGTTGGAATGTGAAATAAATAAATAACTTTAATACGCTCGTGTGCTTTCACTCAACTGTATATAATGACTTTCTCTTTCATGCGTATGTACACAGGTGACCACCGATCAAATAACTTTTCGGGCCAACATTCTTGTGTCACGATAAGTGAATTTGTAAATTATGTAAATTAAGTTGAGCTTAAGTTTACTGTATAATTTCGTCCAAATTAGTTTCGTGTACAGTAATCCATTTTTAAGTTGTTTTTCCATTTTTACCATTAGGAAAAATGTAGGTTAAGTAGCCTATTGTTTTGTACATTTTTACGTTAATTTGCCAAAACCAATTGCATTTTTGTTTCATTATTTACTCGGAAATCGTAAAATACGTATGGAAAGGATTACAGTAGGAAAATAAGAGCCCAAAAAACAGAGAACTACTAATCCCTTTTTTCCACTTACCAACTCCCACCCTACGGGTGGACAACTTCAAGGAACCCGTCGTAAGCAAGTTCAACCAATCAGGTTCAAACGATTTCTTCCCATTCCCAATAAACAATTCTAGCGAATGAGATTCCCCTCACCAAAACCCCACCTCTTTTTCCAGATCCTCGGAAAAGAACGAAAAACAGTCGGTCAGTTCGTTCTTCAGATCTCCGAAAATCGGCAGCGTCTCAGTTTACCGACTACGTGTGTGTATTTTTTTGCTTGGATGACGTTCATCCATCCGGTTGTTTGTATTTGTTGAAGACGACGTTCATCCGTCCAGTTTGTTTGTATTCGTTGAGGACGACGTTCATCCGTCCAGTTTGTTTGTATTTGTTGAGGATGACGTTCATCCGTCCAGTTGTGTGTGTTTATCGGTGACGTTTATCCGCCAATATTTTATCTTCGGGACGACGCCTATCCCTCCATAGAATCTCACCTCCCCGCCCCATATTTAGTAGTTTCTCCGATTCCTTTTCACTCAGTTGCTCTTATTCTCCTGCTCATCCCTTTCTCGTGATTTTTATCGTGTCCCCTGCCTTATCAACATTGTAATTTAGCCTTTCCATATTAAATTCTAATAAACGAATATTTCAGAAGGCGTTTACATAATCAGAGAATTGACCCTTTACGTAACACTTGTAATAGTCATGTTAACCTTAATTTCATTTTTGCAGGTAGATTAATTGTGTAAGAAATTTAGCTGAGTTTGATTTTTCGGGTATAATTTCCGATGGATCAATATGAACGATTATGTTCTGGTGATACAAATCAATAGCTATGAAATCGTAGTAATTTAATGGCGAAGCAATTGCGATCTAAAATGGGCACATAACAATAATTCACGAAAATGCCATTAGTCTTCCGGTTAGTCTTCATCTAAAGCTTCTCTATTGTCATCCTGCAATTCTCCGCTCGGCTTTCTTCGAATTATTAATTTCACGAGTTAGGTAGGTTAAGCTAATGGAAAATGAACTGTATATCATTCGTGCTAATCCAGGTACATATAGTAGTTAAAAATATCAATAATGTCAGAATCATTTTCATTCTAACTATATATTGACTGCAACTGAGACACATTTACAACATGTTATTGAAAACGGCGCTAACTTGGATGCAACCAATTCTTCAAATAGAAAACGCATTCAAAGAACTGTCATCTTTTCAGTACTAACTGATTCTTTTTTGGGACATTGCGTACATTACTGATAAATTAGAGTATTCTTTTATTAATAAGTTTTAAATTTTAGAGACTCTTTGTCGATAATTTATTCATTGTAAGACCAAAATTTCGACATTGAGTTGTATATCCTCGGTGTGAAATCTTATGCCCAGGATTACATGTTTTCTTCATGCACTCATAAAATTCTCGGAATGCGCTTGGCTACTCAAATTTCCATATTCTATTTTTTCAGAGTAGGTAATTCAATATATCTTTTTTTCAGATTTCTTGATGGCTTTTTCAAGACAGTGAGTTTTCATGGAAATTTACTATTTTTTGCGTTGTTTACCTGCGGGGCAGGAAGGATTTATTTCAGGAAAGAAAGATTCGAATTTTCTATAAACGACGCATCTCTTATGCTTGAATTCTATTTTTCCGACTAAAGAAATCGGTCATGCGAATTGGTTAGTCAAAACGTTTGGAAACTGAACAGGTGTGGGCTTAAAAGATACTCGAAATAGAGAGGATGAAAGTTTTTTCCATAAATTTTCTAACTTTAAGAAGTTTTTATATCTTATATTACCCCCTCTTTCTGGAATTCTGAAAAAAAATTTGAAAACAGCGCAAAGATCCCAGGCCCAGTCAGTCATTCAGTCGCTAGAGACATTATTTTCGGGAACATTGTTTTTAACGAGCTGTAGAGAAAAAGAGAAACGAGAATAGGGTTGGCTGCCTGCTAGTCGAACATCGGCTAAGCCAACATTCGCACATTTTTTCTAGCTTCCAGTTCTATTCTATGATTGTGTCAAATTTTTATTTGTCCGCTCCAAAAGATTTTCTTCTCCTGATAATGTTGCTTTTTATGCGCTTTTCTTAATGAGAACTGATAATTTTAGTGGTCTTTGGTTTGAAGTGTATGGTACTGAAAGCATATTGGATAAATTCTCTTCACATCGAAATGTATCGAATTTTGATTCAACTGGCTTTGCAAAAAAGATATTCTGGATTTCGAAAATGTAACGTTTCCAAAACATAAAACCTCGAAAAAAGCTCCGCTCTCGAATATTGCACGTTTTCAAATTCTTGTATCCTGCATTTTCTCATTCAATGGTATTTAAACTAACAATGTAAACTCTAAATTCTTATAGATCGTTGACTTTTTTCTTGTTTACAGGTTCAATCCGTTCTTTAAACTGTTTTTAACTGTTAAACTAAACTGTTAAACGATCATTTTTCTTATCTGAAAATCGCTCAAATCGTATCGGCCGATTGTTGCGTTTTTCTGCCATCGGCCATCGCCCGATGTTTTGCCAAATAATCGGCCGATGGCCGATTGTTTGGCAACTTTTTGTTACAATGAATGCAGGTGCATATGCTCAAAAAACAGATTGTTCACATACATATTTTACAGATACTTTAGTAAATACATTATTTTTTTGTGAAAATGGTTGTTTTAATTTCTGGCATATTTGCCCTGTGTTGCCATTGATGAACTAGATAACAAGAATTTGACAAGCTATGAATGAGATATTTTAGCTGCGGCGGTAAGAATATACTTTAATACATGTATAATGTATCCACACCTTAGATGTTTTGGCAGCTTGTCAATCTGTTAAAATCTTTTGCAGAAACTGTAAAAATCTATGAATCTAAAAAGGCCTGTATTTCAGAGGAAATAGCTGAAGAAAAGTAAGCTAGATTTTGTGCCTAAATTTTTTTGAAAAACATAAATTAAAGAATCGTATGATTAAGAATTTTACGTCACTCAATCCACAATTTCAACTTTCCTGGATTGGGTTCATTAAAGGAGGAATTGTCGGGGAAAATGAATCAATATTTTTATATAAATGATAATCGAGCCCACTTTAAACCCGTTGAAGACAATAGACTTCATGCTTTGACATCTTTACTAGATCCTAGATTTTAAAAAATGGATCAAATTTGAAATATAACACATATTGATCATACAAATCAAAATCAATTAATTTAGGCTTTCTGTGATCCTCAAGCAAAAGACAAAGCTGAACTATAGTTTGTTTTTTATAAAATACTTCCGAATAGAAAAGTGACACGAATCAGTATCATTGTCAAAATCGTTTACATAAAGCCCTTATTGTAAATTTTTCACTCGAAAAATTGTTAAGGGTTAGGTCAGTATGCTCACCAATTTCCATTTCTATGTAATATATTGTTTATCAAAAAATCGTGAAAATCTAAAATACTACTTACTTTTCACTTTCATTATTTAGAAGCATTTCAAGAAAAACGACTATAGCTTTGGCTAGAATGTTTGTCGATCAAAAACAACAAAATCAATGCTTTTCTGAAAATATGGTTCAAAAATTTGAATGAATCTTCAAACCCATTCTCCAAACTTTCTCAGTAAGCCACAATTAATACTAATGTAAATAACTCAAGCATTTACACAAAACTGACCAATTTCAGACACTATTTGGGCATTGCAAGTTCATCTGAAGATGAGCTGTAGCCCGAAAAATATGCAATGTCAACATTTAAGCAAGCAAAAGCCATTGTTTTGGAATACATTACTAGAATAATGGAAGTAAAATGCTGCAACAAAATCAGAATTAGCTAATGTGAGTCAAAATAGTGTGCAGTTGAAAATAAGTTTCATTATGAAAAAAAATTTTTTAGCTTTCCATGAAATTTTTATCAGTTCCAATTGGGTCAGTATAGCTAGTGAATGATCATTTTGAAAAGCAAAAGATGTTAGAAGTGGAAAAAGATCCCGTTTATTGCTGAGATTGGATTCAATAATGCAAACTGGAAAAACAAGCTGAAATTGAAGAAGCTTCTAGTGAACTCAGCAATCAAAGTGAAGGTAGTACAACAGATGCCGTTGTTGATGACAAATTGGATGAATGAAATGTTGTTAATTATTGAATGTTGAAAATATCAGCAGAACTTTGTGAATAATTCATAATAATTTTAAATTTATCACGGTGTAGCAACTTCAGGTTGCATTTTGTACATGTTACAGCCGATGCATCGGCAATCGGCCATCAGCCGATGCCATCGGTGACCCTGGCCCATGCATCGGCATCGGCCGATGGCAAATTTTTGGCCATCGGTCCATCACTATTTGTATGTACGTATATGTCTTTGTTTTTACTGTATTTGGGTTCTCTGTTGACCGTCCTGAGTCCTAAATCTGGAAAGCTTTGTTTTTAGTTGACTAAAACCTGCTGTGGACGATCACCGTAGCCTCGAGTACATACATGCACAGTAAAAAACCAAAAGAAAGTTTTTCTAACATCCATGTTGCAAATTCTTACATCCATATTCCTCAAATATGGGGAACTATTCGCTTGGTCAGCGCATTTTAGTTTTAATGTTACTCCTTTGTAATCAAGTATGCTTTGTTTTTCATTTTCATTCTTATGATATCTTTCTCTCCTTTTTTGTCATTTCGTAGTCTTGATCAGTGCTGTGGGATAGAATCTGCTGTGAGTCCAAATTTTCCCAAGCACCCCATGTGCATTACCCGACTACATTGTATTACGTGTTTTCTTCGCTTTCAAATGATTTTGCAGCGGATAAAGTAATCTATTTGGAAACGATTTGTGCTAACAGTTCTACTTCTCTTAATTTAACTGCAATAAAAGCTTAATGTATGAGAATCTTTTAATCACTGTAACTGGTTATTATTTTAATTTCACGACATCACAGTTGCCCGATCATTTCGCATCTACTTGCATTATTTTATCTGTATTTCTATTAATTTTATCATACATCTATTTTTCGTCGTATCATTTCTCTCCATCTTTTCTCTTCTTCAAATTCACATAAAAACCGCCAAATAATCCTCATCCCTGAACATCCTAAAAGCTTTCTTCTTTCTTCATTCTGCTTTTTCATAATTCTATTTTCTTAATTATTGTCTTCCAACTTCATTCTTTCACTATTCTCTCTAGTCGCCTCCGCCCCAACTTCATTACATCACGTGACTAATTTTTATTATGGTTTTTATGTATCCTTTTACGTATATAAACCCCGTTTCCTGTCCATTTTTCAGTCGGTTTTTGGTTCTTCCCTTTTTCCGACCGTCCACCATACATGTAATCGGGGAAAGTGTTATTGGAACAACCCCCGCCCCGAAAAAAATTCGTCGGCCATATGGCTATCCATTGGGCGACCCCTCCACAGAATTTGCCAATCCTATGGCCAGCCCTAGCGACTCCCATACTTTTGGTCAGAAAAATACTGAAAAATGCCAATTTTTTGGTCGAAAATGCATATGTTTGAACAAAAAATGATCAAAAATGTATACTTTCTCGGCACTCCGTGCCATGCATACATTTTTATGTTTTTTAGACAAAAATTAATATTTTTTAAACCGTTTTTCGGACATTTCTGGCGAAAAAATCGAATTTGTTTTTCTTCAGAGACTCCATCCCTAAAATTTTGGGGAATCGATGACCCACAGCCCCAAAAAAGTCGCCGGGCTCCCCTCCAGACCTCGGAACCCCGTTACATGTATGTCGTTTCCTATCCCATCCCTATACTTTCTGCCCATTCGAATATTTTCCGCTCGTTTTATGTCGTTATTCTTTTGCGTATTCTACCGTCTTATGTTTTGCCTATAAAATTATTCTGTAGTGCGTATTTCGGCCCTCAATAAATTAGAAACCCAAAATCGGCCCAATCGCCTTTTAGGTTCGTGGGGGACATGGAAACGTCCATCCCAACCGATATGTAACTTAGAATCGTTCTTTCTCATCGTATGGAATATCCAATCGTGTCAACTACATTAAACAACTGAAGTCCGAATCCCCATCGCTATTTCCCATGATTTTCAGTCCTACGCTTCTAAAGCTTCAAGCAGGCTTTTTTTTATTTGAAAACCAGGAGCCAAATGACTTCTAGGCCTAAATTTATAGGGGCCCAATTGAAATTTTGGGAGCCAAAAATTTTTAATTGAATAATATCGAAAAACGGGCTTGTAACACACTGTAGAACATACATAATTAAATTATATAGATATTCAATCAGTTGATACGTGTTAAAAAATTACTGTTCAAAATTTAATTTCCAAGCAGCGTTTTCGGTTACAGGCTTCTTAATACGTGTACAAAGATCGACCGAGAAATCTTTGTGCAAAGAGAATTTTTTACGCAAAAAACACTATATTTCGTTTATTTTTGCACAAACCTTCTTCCAAGATACACTTGAGTTCATTTCCTCCTGACTCAAATGTATAGGGTTTTGAAAATGCAGCTTCAGTTTATTCTTGTTTCCTATATTTTTAAGGCGCTACGCAACGAATTTTTTTTAGATTTTGACACTCTAAAATGCTGGAAAACCAATTTAAGGATAACTTATTCAATAAACATACAAGGTTCGAAAACATGTATATATCATTTTACAAATTAAAAAATATGTTCATACTTTCATTAGTTTGAAAAATTCAAATTAAACGTGAAATTATGAAAATCACCTCCATTATGATGATGAATTCAAACTCGGCTACATATATAAAATAATAGTTACAAAAAATGAAAACATTGAGATTTTGATCTCTTAAATGCACCGAAATTCATCTTTTCGCCGTCATGTCGAACCCCCATGTTTTTTCCCTTTTTCGGAAATTTTTTTCCACAGAGAGTTTGATTTGTTGAAAAACAGTGCATAGACTAATTTGAAAAATTATAGAATGAGATCCGGCGCGCGGAAAATTTTTGATGTTTTATGATTTTAGAGCCTGTAAAACACTTACTTCAAATCTAAGATTGAATGAAAATGAGTACAATTCACTATGATATAGGATTAAATGAATTAAATGAATAAGTCAAAATTTTAGGAGCCAAAACGGCTCCTAGACCTAAAATTTTAGGAGCCATTTCCAAAGTTTTAGGAGCCCAGGCCCCTAAAATGACTAAAAAAAGCCTGGCTTCAAGTATTGACTTTACTGAATTCTAAAACCGCACATATTCTGAAATCGATCTGTCGTCTTTCCCACAGAATAAGTTTCTCGTTTCAAACAGCCCTGCAATAAATAAACGTTCGATCGGGTCAGTTCTGCTACAGTAACCTGTAACAATGCTATTTACGGAATATGGGAACCTCTACTCGAAAAAGCTGTTTTCTCGCAAATTCGAAAAAACTAGGAAAATTTTTCGGTAAAATGTTTTATTTTTTCAAAAACAAACTTGTGTTTAAAAAAACGTACATACTTTTTTCATAGCGTAATTCTGATTGGTTAAAATTTTTAATGACGTGACCACATTACGATTGGCGCAAAGGGGGAAGTAGGCGTGTCCGTACTAGTTTAAGTAGTTGAATATAGTACTCAGATCGGGAATGCAAAATTCTTGGGTAACATGAGTACTGTGAAGACTGGGTGCCCAGGTCATTAGATATTAAATTGGGAAGCACTAATCCTGAGTTTCAACTAATCTCAATGTCAAGATTATTTTGTCACAGAACTAACAATCCTCACATCATGCTTAGGACTAGCTAATACTAAGGTTTAAGCCAAGGTCCACGAATTGCCGTTTAGAAGTAAGAAAATGTGAGAAAATAGTGCAACCCAACAGCTCGAGACGGGGATAATCCTGAAGACATCCAGATTATTGCAAACACTTGATATCATTGTTAACGCAGCTGCTGAAACCGAGGTGGTTCCTTTTTTGTTCAAGATTATTTTTCAGCTCGAGTTTAAACTCTTGATAGAGATGGGATCTGGTTACGGTCATTGCGCACCTGCAAACAGGGTAACAGCATAAAGCATACAAAAATGCATGTAAAAAGTTTTTGATTCAGCCATGCACATATGTACTAATTTGACACAGTTATCATCGCCAAACTTATGTCTCTAAATGGATGCATGTTTGATTTTAAATGAAGCAAAGTTGTATCAGGCACCCACATATGAAACACTATTCACTTATTACTCACCTCTATTGCTGGTTATATGATGAGCAAACTTGCTCTGTGCCATGAAATCTTTATGTGTTACAGTCCTTTTTGATCAACCCCTGCATTGAATTTTATGTCACATTGAACAAAAAGTATACATATAACGCCTGTTGAATCAAAATGCCATATTTGTAAGGCAATGTTTCATGCCAATCTTATTTTCGAATTTCAGATTTTCTCCTGGTCTGTGCAATTTTAATTCTTGGCACACAATTGATCTAGTTCTAAGAAGACTTCATGCTGTAGCTTTTTCTTTAAAAAAACTGAGTTGGATTTTATGCGTCAACCACATTTGATTCCTGTTTAATTGATAGTAAATTAAGTAAAAAATCTCAGTGCAGTTGGAAGCATACATGTGCGAAGGTGATATTGAGGTATGTACCCCCAGAGTTTTGAAATTGAAAATCTTTTCCTGTATGGAAAAAAATTTTAATAAACTTTTTTGGATTTTTGTCTGAAAAATCCAGGGTCCACTCTTCTGTAACCACCCTAGCCCAACTTTCAGATCTGCACATGTATGATTGGAAGTAGAGATGCATGGGAAGAATTTTCGAGGGGGAGGAGGTTGAAGAGCAAAAAATGGAATTACAAAAAAATTCAATTTTCACAAATTCTTGTCAAAAAACCAATTTTTTCACATGTTTTTAGATTTTAAAAGGTTCAGTGGGAGTCAATTGACTTTTTCCAGAGGCTAGCTACGGATATGCAGTCTCAGTGGAAGGGTTTACTCCCCCTTCCTATGTGCATTAATGGTTGGTAGGTGTGCTGATGCACTAAGCTGCAGAATATGCGTTTTCCCAGACATGAAAAATTCTTTAATGAGAAAAAATGAAAATCCAATATAACAAAAGTGGACTTTTCAAACTTTAACCCAAGTTCTCAAAAATCTAGTCCACTCCCTTGTCTAGTTTGGCAAGTATTCAGGCAAGTACATTCTTCTTTTTTCTGCCCCATCGGTACATTTTCTAATGGACTGATCCACCTTTTTTACTTCGTCTCAGCCATGCATGAAAACCTTCATAGAAGCTCATTAAAGTTTTAATTTGGCCATCTTCACATCAAAGAAACAGTAAAAAACAATCTTGAGGCTACGAATTCTCACTTTAAAAAAGATGCCTAATTTAGTAAAGTATTAAAAGATGTCTAATTTGCACAGTACTTAAAATACGTTGTAAACAGAGTGTAAAGTGACCATACCCGTTGAATTCGCCATGGTCAAGGACTCCTCAACCTAAAATATCACAGAAATATCTTTGTTTACCTACAGAACAATTGTTTGCGTGAAGTCACTGCGTCTATTGAAATCCTCATTGTCCGCAACCCCTCCCCCCATATATCGCGGAAATAACGATTCTTTACTCTGAGGATAATTTTTATGTGGCTTGACTGCATCCATCGAATTCTCCATAGCCGAAAACCCCTCCTCATAAAAAATCGCAGAAAGACATTTTTACACTGGTCGAAAACCCATTCCGTCAAAAAAATCGCGGGAATTCGTTTGGTTACACTCGGGATAATTTTTTTGTGCAAAGTGACTGCATCCATTGAATTCCCCAAAGTCGAAAACCCGCTCCACCAAAAAATTCAGGAAAATACGTTTGTTTACACTCAGGATAATTTTTTGTGTAAAGTGGCCAAGTCCATTGAATTCCCCGTGATCGAAAATCCCTGAAACCCGAAAATTCCAATAAAACTACTGGTTCAATTGAAACTACAAAAAATTCTGGCATCGTTGAAGCCATGAGTAACGGGTGTCCGGCATAGTTTTTTTTGTACTTTACAGACTTTTTGGCTTGAGTACAAACAAAAATTTGGGCCTTGTTTGTACCAGTACAAACAATTTTCTGATATGAAAATTCAATTTGATATATCAATCACAGTGTAACCAATGAAGACAAACAAATTTTAGACCGTCGTTGGTACCAGTACAAACGGGTCGAGTACAAAAAAAACAGTAATGTCCAGTAAAAATCTAGACTTTTTTCAATCCTTCACTGTGACACCAATTTTTGAAATTATGTAAAGTGAGTTACTCCATTGTATTGAACGGGAAATCTACATCTAAGCAGTAAAATTTTTTATGTTCTTGCGCTCACTTTCTGCTCCTAAAATGCCGTCAAAAGAGGAAGTTTTACATTCGCGACTATGCAAGTTTTATTTTAAACACTTAGATGAAGGCAAACAATAAGTTTTCTTATTTCAGAAACGAAGGCGTTGCAAAAAGTGTGATCTATAGTATTCTACAAAGGTATGCCGATGGTCAACCATCTAATCGTCATCCTGGATCTGGCAGAAAGCCAAAAATTGAAACCAAGCTGAAGCGGCTCACTTCGGCATTCAAAGACAGTTACTTTGTGTCCATTCACCTCACCACCAGAAAAAAGAGCTTCGAAGTCATACACGAAATTGTTCAGAAGAAGTTAAAATTACAGTATAAGAAGAAAATTTGAATTCTCTATACATATAATGTGCAAAATCAACTTGCAAAGATGAAGTCTGGTCAGCTTCTCCGATGTTCTGGTGAAAAACATTTCATCACAGATGACGAGTCATAGTTTACTTTGTCACACTCCTCGGTAAATGGCAGTGGCGGGTTTTACACTCAGGTCATATCAGGTACATCTTCACATGTTAAATTTGTTAAAAAAGCAAAGTTCGAACAGAAAGTTTTGGTTTATTTGCAAATTCGGCTATGCCATCAATGCTCAACATTATTTGAAGGAATCCATTAAGCGTAGGTTGATCCCTTACACCAGGCCAGCTACACTCAATGTTGATATGTCTTTTAGCCAGATCAAGCGAGTGCACATTATGCCAATATCGTTTTGGATCACTTGCGTATCAAAAATGTGGAATTTGTGGAAAAGTCTGTAAACCCTGCCTGTGTTCCTGAAGTTCAAGCCATCGAGGATTTATGGTCTTATCTGAAGTCTTTGGTCTACAACTAAGGTTGGCAAGCAAAAACTTTACAACAACTGATAACTCGTATAAAGTACTGTTTAAAAAAAGTTGATAACAATTTTGTACAGAAGTTGGTTGTAAGTACTTGCAAAAGGAATGAGACTGCATGACGAAATAGAGTCATTAAAGCTTCTAATTAGCCTTTAACCTTTATGCATTGATTGTCCGATAATAAAAGCTGGCATTGAAAAACTACGACCTTTTATGGTAGTCCTGATTTTTACCGGACACCCATAATTTTAACAAAATCGTCGAATTTCGCCGTTTTTCCGGGACTTTGGATTGGATCATGGTATAATTATATTGAGGCCACATTAAAAAAAACGAAAAAATCCACACCTCCAAAATGCTTGGGCCGAAGTATGGAGCTTGGATATGGCACATCCGTTTTGGGGAATAGTGGAACTAGGGGCCCTCAAAAAGGGCGTTCTTTGCATGATAGAGTCGAAATGACAACAGACATCCCAAAGTTTGTCTTTATGTTCGGTTCTAGTCTAGCTCTTACCGTTTTGGCTCTAGACGGGAGATTTGAATTTTCGGGTCCAAGTATATAATAGGTTGATGCTATCGCGCCACCTACGATAGTAAGATCATAAAAATTACGCGTTTGACAATTGTAGGCTGACTTGCAGAAACTAAGTTCATTTAAATGTCTACACAAACATATGTGATTCAAAAAATCATTTTAAATTTTACCGCCAACAACGTGGAATTTCATTTAGACGACATCAATTCTAATGAATTTATTTTTTCAGAAAAAATTTGATATAATGGACGATGATCGCGATGAGAATGCTGAAAACAATCTTCTGAATGATGGCATAGATCAGAAACATATTTCTAACCAAGTCGTTGAAAATGACTATTTTGATAACTTATCCGATGAACAACAAACACGCGACGAGTGTAAAGTCGAAAACGGCGATCATTGTCCACTAGAAGATACCGTTAATCAGCCGCAAGATGATATGATTTGCGATTCAGATGGCGATCAAAATGAACAGAATAAAAAAATCGTCAAAAAAGAAAAATTGTCGCATTACCAGCGCTCCGATCCAAAGCCGATCGCCGTTTTTTGTGGTGAAATCGACGATTTAACTTTCGACAAATGTTCGGCGTCGCAAACATACGAAAATTTCATCAAGGAAGCTTACAGTAAAGTGCAAAAGCAAGTCGAACAAAGTCGGTCGATGATCGCCGAGCACACGATGCAAGAAATGGGCGACGGATTGAGTCGTTTGGAATTGATGGACGATGGACGACCGATACGATCCTTCGGTCGTTGTTACGATACGACGTACGATGAAGCGGCTTTTTTAGATAAGAAACGAGCCATCAGGACGAAATTGAGGAGTGAAGATTCTACTGCGTCGGATTTGAGTGAATCAGGAGTAAGTTTGAGCATACCCCTTTTCACAGGATGTTCTAAAATTAACCACTTACAGTACCTATTCTCTTGGTGCTTGTGAAATTCGCGTTCCGGAAGGCCAGTATTTCTTTTTAAGTCGTTTCGTTATTACAAGATTTACACTATAGGTTTAGCCTTATCGAGGGATTTGCGCATAGCGCAAAACAACTAAAATTATAAGATAGAATTCCCTTTTCGATTAGTAGATAAATGGCAAGCGCCTTACATCATTTCCATATGCAATCATTAACGAAATGTCCGTGAAGAAACAACTCTCGAGGAAAGTCTGCAATTATACATTCTGAAAGTCGATTCGATAGCTCGGAGCAACCACAGTAACGTAGAGCTAGTCATTTTCTCGAGAACGATTAACGGGCTGAAATCCGCATACATGTGCAACCAAACAGCGAAAATTTCATTATACCTTGTTAGAAATAACAAAAAATTCAAACATGAAGAAGTCGCATTTCATAGAACTAATTAATATTAAAAAGTTACTCCGTGGTCTAGCAGTCTGAATTTGCTGTTTTCGAATTCGAACTTCACTAACGACAATTACAATTAGACAGTTAGAAATGAAAAAATCATTTCTGTGATAGTGTTTCCCAAGAAGATTTATTGAATGTATATTTTCTACCACATGTGCTTCAGTAATGGCTGATGTCAGTTTAATTGCTCAGCTCATTTTTGTGAATTTCGATGTAACAAATTTTACGGAGGTGACATCTAGATTAGACCTCTCTAATCAGTAAAATGTACCCATACATAGATAGTGTATTGGCGTTCGAAAACCAACAACCCAATAAAATTGTAATATTTTTATCTATTTTAGTCCTTTGCATTAAAATTTGGTATAAATGCGTTACAATAACTGTTTATCTGTACAGATCTAAAATTGAAACGATTGCTTTTTGCTGCCGATCTTCGCATTATTACACGAAAATCAGGTTAATCAATCAGTGTTAGGCTTACTTAGAAAATGCTTTAGAGCCAAAAATAAACGTTATACGTAGGAGACCACTTTCATTATCGATCTAATGGTCGCTTGATCATCATGAGCAAATGTGATGTTTTCAGCAAAATTGGGCTTCGACAAAACTCTCTACATGCATTTTTATCATTGTATAGAAGAAAAATGAAGTTGAAAAATCATAAAAATTTTGAATAGATTTCTTTTTATAATTTAATAAAGTATGTGATCTACTGTCTGTTGTTTATCAAGGATATAATCTCCAAATAGAACGTTCAGGTAGAAATATTCATGCAAAAATTCGGCACACAAATCATCAGTGAGTGCTACTTCGGTCCCGTCAGCTGTTGGAGAAAGCTTCTGATCGAAGCCGAGTCTTCAAACCGAAGGGTTGTCCGAAAAATATCACAGATAAGATGAGTCTCGGGGGCTGTACGCCAAATGATTTCTGGTAAAATATGCCATAACCGCCTTTCGTCTCCATTCTGTGACCAATAACAAACTCCAATACACTTGTAGATATATATTGTATTGCGTAAGGTAAAACAATCGAAAAATATGGACAGCAATGTATGCCCTACTCCTCTGTTAAAAGACAGTGACAAGACTAACTTTTGCACAAAAATATAGCACTTATCATCAGCCGTAGTGGTAATTCGAAGTTGCTCGCGTGTGTCATATTCATCTTCGGCACATTGGTATTACACGAACACGAACCATACAAAACCTTGACAAAAAAATTGAAAGTTTGGTTTCACGTCGAGTCTTCTTGATTTAACTTTAGATTTAGGACGGAGATGAACTTCTGAATTTGAAATTAGGGTATTCAATATAAAAAATTAAACTCCGACTCTGATGAACTTCCGATTTTAAATGATCACAAGGGTTATACTCATTCCTGCTAAAGCTTGGGGAAGTCTCGTTTTCTCTTCTTTATTTTAGTGCACAGACGAAGCATCTTCGTCGTCGAACGAAGAACGTCAACCAAGAACGTGGGAGACGAATTCTTTGTACGGAAATAGGCGATACTACAGTCGTTACGATCAAGGTCGCGATCCGGATTATTTCGATTATGACCTGAATCATTCGGTCGATTTGTTCCGCAAACCTAAATTCGCAATGGCGCCCAGAGCTCCCTCCTACTGGGAGCATCAATTGTTCAACGATAAGACTCGTATCCAAGGTAAGTTACTAACTGGCTTCATTTCCGGACTAAAACGCTTTATGGATTTACTTTATTGTATCGTTTCGAATTTCTATGACAGGCCAGTATCAGACTACCTAAAAAATAGATTCGACCTCTCGTTCTATGCCGTTCATTTTTTATCAATGAGGCCATTAATCTGCCATAATTTCTGCGTCGTACTGTAGGATTATCCTACTATAGAGATGTTTTTTAACAAGAAAAATAACTAGTTGAAACAGAAAAATAAATTCAGTTTTGCTGTGTTTGACGTTCATTTTTGACATTGATTAAACCTTACTTTTATTCTTAAGATTAATAGCTTTTCAATCTTGTCGAGTTTAATATCGAACAGCTCCGATTTTTCTGAAAAGATTTTACTAGAAGATCTTAGTAGCTGTATTTAGTTTGCGTCGAGCTCCGATACAGCTTGAATCAAATCCGATTTTACAAACATGTTCGTTCAAATCTTGTGTTTTGTGCAGCAAGCGCCGAATTCTTCAATCTTACGGCTTGTTTCGAAACCGACAATAGAAAAAATTAAAAAATCATTCGTTTCAAGCCCCTTTGATCATGTTGGTTTTGAAAATAATTGAAATTCTGTCACATTATAGCGCCAGTAAATCACTTTTAAAATTGACTGCGAAAAGTTGAAGCATAAATACAGTTTCAAGAAAAAATTTTCATTCGATTGACTCATTTATTTTTTTAGGCAGCGCTCCCATCAGCTCTCTTATGTTCAAAAAAATATCCGAATCAGAATCGGGAAGCGGCGAAAAGACTGCATTGCAGACCAGTTTTATTTCGTCGGCTTTGCGAACGCCCAGTTATTGGGAATATCGTTATCAACACATGAATGGTTCTTCGACCAAGCCCTAAACTTGCTTAGCGATGTTTTTGCCTCCGTTTTACCCTGGAGCTTGGACGAATTCTCGTAAACTTTTTGTTCTGTTTTCTTTCTCCTATATTACTTCCCGACAACACCCGAAGAGACTGTTTTTCTTGAAGTGCTTGTAAACAAAACTGTAAAGTAAGTACTATGATTCATATTTTTAAAATTTTATGTATCATAGGGGACCGAAAACTTTTCGGCATTCTATACTAGCCTTCAGAAATTTTTCGAGTAAAAAATACAACAGTAAAAGTCTCGTGTTAACGATCTTTAAATAGTGTTAATGCCTATTTTTCAATTTACAAGCACAAAAAAACAGACCATGCTTGTTGTTTTTGCATTGTGTTCGACGTTATTTCTTGCAGCGATATCTGAACTTGACTGTTTTGTTATTTTTCAATCATTTTCGCGCTTACAAAGTTGTGTTTACGTAATCTTGTGTAGCGAAACTCCATTTTTAGATTTATCTCTATAGGTGGACTACGTAATGTTATAATTCCTGATGTGTACTTGGGTTAGAAATAAAGCAGCAAAGCAAACCATTCAGACCTTGCACTGAAAAACCTGAGCTAAACAGTGCTAGTTGTTTCAAAGACGTCGGGAAAATTTTCTTCGTGTGTTCTAGAAATAAAGTTCTATAGTCTGTTTTTTATAAAATGCTTCCAAATAGAAAAGTGACGCAAATCAGTACTGTCGTCAAAATGGTTTACATAAAGTTCTTACTGTAAAATGTTTCACTCGAAAAAGTGGTAAAAGTAGGTCAGTATGTTGACAAATTTCCAGTCCTTCATGATATATTGTTTATCAGAAAATCGTAATAATCTGAAATACTTCTTACCTTCCACTTCCATTGTTTAGAAGTATTTCAAGAAAAACAGACTATAGATGTTTTCTGCTGTAAACAAGAGTCTAAGAATTTATGAGTTCACTGTTTATTTATTTCGAGATGGCGGACGCAGCGAGAGTATAAATTTGGCAGTCACAATCTTACTCAGAAAATCCTTGCATTACCTCCCTCAACATCTCTATGAGGTCCTTGTCGGCCGACACTATCCGACGGAGTATAGCAGGGCATTTGACACTATCCGGCTTCATTTTATGTGTTGATGAATGGGGTGGGGCTTGAACGCTGGAAACTGAAAGATTTTCTTGAGTGTTAGACAAATTTACTGATCGAAATTGCAATCCGGTGTCGGCCAACGCCGGTGTCATAGCAGAAGTGTAGTAGCTCTGTCCGACACTATCCGATGAAGTATGGCAAGGCCTTAATTGTAAAAAATTTCTCAAATATTCAAGGAAAGAGTCCCGTTATTTTGAATAGACTAATTTACTCAAAATCGTTTGCACAAAGCTTTACTGTACAATTTTCTTCGTATAAGATTTGTATCGTTGATGTGTGGTTTTAGCACAAAATTACAAAAATATGAAATACGACTAGCGATAGAAAAGTTTTGTGAACCCCACATAAATGATATTGCATACGATAATACTGATGTTCACTTTAGAAGATCGTCCTGTTAAAAATGCATGCAATCTAACACTGGAGTCGATAATCGTTTTGAGACATCTAATTTTTGAACATACTTTACCCTGGCCATTTTGCTGGATAACTTCATATCATTGTCCAGATCATTGTACCAACATTGTCTTTCACTGATCCTGTGCATTTGACCTTGATGGATGGTCTTCATTTTTTCGACAGCCACAGCTCCACAGTATTTTTTATACAAAGTAAAACGCATTTTTGATATTAATGAAAAAACTTCAGGTGCAGTTTTTGTTAGGCACTCCATTGCTGTCTAAGTCACAATTGGGAATGTTGTATGGTAACATGCAATATTCCACCCGTAGGATTGATGTTGTAGCCAATCCACGGGTCCCAAACCCGACCATTTTTGTTGAGCCCTGGTCTGGATGGTTACACCTACCCCCACATTGGCCAATGGTGGGACAGCTCTAGCGCCACCCAGGAAGCCCTTCAACAGGAAATCAACATGCAAATCGACCATGGGCGATCAGTGGTGCAGACAATTTGTATAGCAACAGAGGGACACAGAAAGAAAGATGATGAAAAAATCATTCTTGTTTTTTGATATATTTTTCATAGTTTATGCTGGCACCCACTAGTAAAACCTTACCCAGCAGCAAGTTTTGCATTTGCATAAACATTTAGTGGTGCATCCACCTTCTCTCAATAATATTGTTTATTTGGTAACTTATATTAGCATCAGTGTGTGGTAAATTATGAAGAGCTTTAGGCCCAGGTGTACATCTATTGCAGACGTCAATCAGAAGGAAGACTGCTCTAGGGATCCTTCATCTGTCATTCCTTCCAGAGGATTCATATTTTTCTCTGGGAGTCTACAAGGAGTCATTTTGAGGACCCATTTGTAGGTAAGTATTTGTTGTTGTTGCCAGGTCTGGGTGGTGTGAACTGTTGCACTATACCCAAGGCCTAGCCAAGGAGAAGTTCTAACTAGTTATGACCGAACCTATCTTTTTTTAAACCCAAGGAAAGACCTGCACAACAAGTGGTGGCTTTTAACTCCTCATAACAGAACTTTGTAGTGAGACTAGGGGAAAATAATATCCACTAGGTTTCTATAGAAAGTTAACAGAATTTAAAATGCCAGATGGAAGGATACAGAGAGGTAATACTTTAAATAGATCACTGCCCAGAGCTGCAAGTGCTGAAAACTTGGTGAACTTGGGAGAAGGAGATCAGCAAAGCTAAGCTGCTTCTGACCCAGTGAACCCAGATCATACTCCTGTGAGGATTCAGCCAATGCAGCAACATGCTATGCATTTCACAACTCAAGATGTGTGTGCCCATAGTACACCCACCAATAATTGCCTTAGATCGGCAATATGCAGGTCCTGTGAATCCTAATTCAGACAATGTTGGCCCAGCGCCTCCAAACGTGAAATTATCACCACCAAATGTCAAATTGGCAGGACTAAAATGGGATATCTTCACACCCAAAATTTGACCCAATTTGAATTATTTGAACCCCAAAACCCTGAAACCAAATGGCAATGGTTAGAGTGAATCTGATGAGACCAGGGGCATTTTCAGGGAGTGAGAAGAGCTCCAAGGATGTCAAACAAAAGAATAGCAATGTGGCTCTGAGAGTTAAAAGGAACAGTCGAAGCTCTATTTGACATCATTGTGAATGCTGCTGCAGAGGACAACCAAAGGTAAGCTGAAAATTGCTGACAGGAGCTAGATTGACAGGTTAGTCCATGTAATAGAGGTGCAGAAAAAGACAACCATCTCTTAGCTAAATGAAATGCTGTAGCAGGGCCTAGTAATTGGCCAGAAGCCAATGAAGGGCAGAGACCAAATTTTGAGCCTAGAAGTTGGAGAGGTCCAGGTGGGGAAGTTCGATCCCAGTGAACTGGTCGACCAGTAGACCATCAGAATCAGAACCAACTAACTCAGTAGAGCTACTTTAACTAGAGTAATCTATGATGGTAGAGGAAATACTGTTGATCCGAGTAATCTTAGACCAAAGCAATTCACATGTTTTCTGTACTGAGACTATAGATTTGACAGAGACAATTTACTATCAAATAGAGGAGGTGTGCCACCTCAATGAGATCTGAACAGGATCATGCTGTAATCATTAAACTCTGATGTTGACCCTGTTCTTACTGCACCTTATGATCAGAGGGGAATGCCAGCAGCTAATTTGACACAAGAAATTACTGTAAAGAATATCTTTAAGGGTGTGTTACCCAAACTTTTAGAAAAAGGTATGGTAAATCAGCAGGTGCTTAGTTTTTTAACAGCCTTAGAAGGGGACTTTTGTAGAGATACACCTGAATCAGCAACAGAGCACTTCATGGGGGGTATGGGGGGGTATTACCCCCCTCTTAGATTTGGAAATTCATTTACTACCCCATAAAAACAGCTCACTATAGCAAAAAATTTTGGTAGACCTCATCCTCTCCCCAGAAGGTTATAGTAATTCGAGAAAAATTGCACAATGTGTGATTCTGAGGAATTACTCACTGCTCCTTTGACACATTTACTGAGCAAATGATAATAGGAAGGTATGCAACTTCTGTGCCATATAGCGATTTTTAGGAAAGGATATCAGCCCATTAATATATACTACTTGTAGGAAATCATAATATATGTAATTGGGAGATGAAATAATCACTTATGTATATGTAATTAATCAAAAAATCACTCCTTGGGAAGAAAAACATTATGCTCTTAAAATTCTTCCTCTTCATGCTCTCCTTTCCTTTTCCCCGCTTCTGTGTTGGGTCTTCTGTGTGCATATGGTTACCCAAGCTGTGGCATACTTCCCTGGTATGACTTGAGACATGTGAGGTCTGTTGATGTGGATCAGCAGTGGTACTTGGTTTCAAACTTGTAGTTGATAGTCTAATGGGATTAATAATACTAAGGCCACATTCAGCATCAGGACTTTCAATTGGAAGCACTGTTCCAAGCCTTATCAGTGATGGAATAAGCCCATACCGCTGAAGATGCTGGTTCAAATAATGTTTCCAAAAGTATGTTGTGCCTGATTCTTGAAATGTGCAGGAATCAGTTGACACAACAGTCTTCAAAGTGTGACTATTCTGTACGTATAATTAGTGCATTGAAGTTGCATGATTGGGAGCTGGAAAATGGAGTTGAAAATGTTTTTTGACTGTAAAAAGCATAAAGTAGGGGCATTATTCATTTTTGTAAGTTCTATGTGGTGAGAGTACAACACCACCCCCTCCTCGACAAAAAAGTTGGGAGCAAAAAAAAAGGTCACAGCATATTTCAAGTACTACCCTTAAAATTTACGATTTTACCCCTACCTAAATTTTCCACCTCGAGGACCTCTGATCAGCAAAGTATGAAGCACTGCTGAGGCTTCCTAAGGGCACACTGAAGGCTGTTGCAAGTAGCAACATGACCCATAGGGATGCCAGGAGTGCCATAATTAATGTCTTTGCCCCAGAATGTAACCTAGAAATTGTCACTAGAGAGTTATTTGAGATCAAACAGAAACCCAATGAACAGGCCATTGATTTCCTAGAAAGAGTCAGTTCTCTAGTAGAACTAGTAAAAGTAGATTTAGACTCTTAGTCAAAGCAAAGACTGATTATTGATACCTTTGTATATAGGAGTGATCCCATTTTTCAATCTGAACTGATGTGGCCATACTCAGCACCAGCCAGGGAGGTCCAGTCTCCCGAGATCCTACAAAGCCATGGTTTGAGTTCCACAAGAACGCCACCTATAGTACTGCAGATTAGAGGACATTAAGAGTTCTGTCCAAATGCAAGTGCAGGGGTAGAGCTAATTTACCCTGCACCTGCATTTGGACAGACCATGGAAGCTCCAACAATTTTGCTAGAAGTAGTTTCAGGGGTAGAGGTGGTTACCCAAATGCTAATTTCAATAGCAGAGGTAGAAGACTTTATTATGTTGGTTATTCTAGATATCAGGATAATCATGAAAATTTTGAACAAAATTCGAAATATAATGAATTCCTGGAATTCAAAAGACAGAAAAGGCTCCAGAAGCAATATCAGCAGATGCAGAAATTTCAACAACATACTGCATTGCAACAGCCTCATCAAAATCAAGCTATTAAGGGACAAACCCAGAGTCTAAACCAGGTACAGCTCACAAATCAGCAGCCCCAGAAGGATTATTCAAGTGTGATGGTTGCAAGACAGTCACAAATGAATTCTATCAGACAGGTACAACAGAGAGTGAATTGCTCTAATGTGGTATTGGGCATTATTGTCCAAATGAATGCTATCGCAGCACAAACTGTAGTACCAGCAGTTCAGATGATAAAGTGGGGTACACCAGCTAGTCCAGAAGAACAGCCATTGCTTGACGCATATCCTAAACAGCTCCATTTCATATATAGGTTGTTGTAGGAGGGTGTAAAACATTAGCTCTGATTGACACAGGAGCTCAATTCGCAAAATGTCACAGTAGCTGATTGTAAAATAATCCAAGCTCATGGGTATACTCAATTTGGAATGGGTACCCTGTGTGGACAATTTCCGGTAAAAGCAATTGTTATCCCTGAAGCAGGTGAAAATATTATAGTGGGCAATAATTTTTGGCTTATCTGCAAATGGGAGCCATAATTGATTTCTGAAATTGAACTGTGACCCTCAATAATAGACAGCAGAAAATATATGTGACCCAGAACAACCTCATATAAATTTCGGAGAGGTCATGATCACGAGAGCCACAGTACTCATGATTCCTACTGCTGATCTTTATCAAACAAGAATTTGTCTTTTGAAGGTTTCAGTGCTTGTGGTAAGTTCCAATTAAGTCTACTTACCTAGTGGTATGGATATACTTAACAAAGCGAAGCTTTGGGATAAGTTGGGCAAAAATCTTCCCAATGGGATCATAATAGAGTCCAAAAAGGAAGAGAAAAGGTTGCTCATTGACTGTAGTAGATGGTACTAGGAGTGATTCGGTATTATTGATATCAAATAGCACAGGATCAGGATGCCATTTGAAGCAGAATCAGATAATTGGCTATACTAATTCTGTGTCATGTGATATAACAAACGAGGATCAATTACAGGGGAAGATAGTCGAAGAAGTCTAGAAGCTTCAAACTTGTGCAGTTAAAGCTAAACCTAACTCAACTCAAAAGGATGAGATAGAGTTTAGAGAAACTCTGTACAAAATGTAAGCTAAATCTATTATTCCTTCAGATCGATTGGAAGAAGCATTAAAATGTCTCTCTAAATATAGAGACATGTTTAGCTTTCCCAATGATCCTCCAACTCCTGCAGCTTTTTTGACCTGTAAAATTAATACAGGTGATGCAGCACATTGGCTAAAAACTACCATAGAACTGCTATAAATTTAAGGCCACATGTTTGTGAGCATGTGCAGGACATGCTTAAAAAGAGTGTTATAGAGCCATCAAAATCACCTTGGGCAGCACATTTATTCCTGGTAGGAAAGAAGGATGCTACCAAACGACCAGTAGTGGACTTCAGGGGTATAAATGAGGTCTCAAAGAATAAGTATCCCATTCCTAGAATGGATGACTATCTAAACTGCTTAGGTAGAGCCAAGTTTTATACTACCTTGGATTTAAAATCAGGTTACTGACAAGTACCTATAGGTCATGAGAGCAAGGAAAAGACTGCTTTCATATGCCAAGAAAGGCTATATCAATTTAAAGTCATGCCTTTTGGGCTAAAGAGCACTCCGACAGAGTTTCAGCATATGATGGAGAGAGTTTTGCACCCATATGTTTTTAAGATCTGTCTCATCTATATAGATGGCATAATTGTGTTCTCAAATACATTTGAGGAACATCGGTCAATTTAGAGCTAGATCTGCAAGCTCTGAGAAAGGCTCAGTTGACCCTAAAGCTAAAGAAGTGTGAATTCCTCCCTGAGAGAGTCTATTTTCTAGGAGATATCTTAAATTGGGACAGAGTTTCCCCAGATCTGAAAAAGGTCAAAGCCATAAGGGAATACCCTTTTCCCAAATCAAAAAAAAAACTCCAAGGGCTTCTAGAAATGCTACAGTGGTGTAAGAAATTCATACCAGGATTAGCTAGACTAGCAGAACTTTTGTACTAGTTAATGGGAAAAAACTGTGCATGGGAGATCACAGATTCAACCATAAAACTCTCAATTCAACCATAAATTAGAGTATGTGCCTGGTAAGCAAAATGCTATTGCAGATTTTTTTTCTAGAATGAATGAACCAGATCACAGCAAAAAAAATACCACCAAAATGAGAACACATGTCCTCAGAGGATACTAGAGAGCTAGATCTGAAAGTTCAAGAGTGGAAAATTTAGGAGACTCATCTCAATTTGCTCAGGAGATTCAGAACTCTGACAGATCAACATCCTCCATTGTATACAGAGCTGCAAAGCAAGAATCAAATTTAAAACGGTCAAAAGAATGACAAAAATTCCAGATTTACCCAAGTTTATTCTGAAGATTCTGAGGGTTATCTAGAATCCATTATGCTCCCATTACTACAATGAGAAAGGCGAAAGAAGCCAAAAAGAAGGATCAGGCTCAAGTTCAGCCTGATGGCAATCAGAGGCAAGTAGTAGGAAAAGAAGGTA
This sequence comes from Romanomermis culicivorax, assembly GCA_963922205.1. Taxonomy (NCBI): domain Eukaryota; kingdom Metazoa; phylum Nematoda; class Enoplea; order Mermithida; family Mermithidae; genus Romanomermis; species Romanomermis culicivorax. Next base: position 1,425,215 of record CAWUHX010000047.1, read on the forward strand.
ACCAGGATGAGGGTAAGGAAAAAAGAGTAATGTGGTTGTATCCAGAAAAGGAACTGGACTTCTCTTTGGCAGACCTGAAAGTGAATGAGCTGCCAAAAGTGCTAATTAGAGATTATCTCATGGCCCTCCTGCAGATAAAGGATGAGGTATTGAAGCCTTATTTTGACAGGTTAGGCCTAAATGGACAACCAAGTATCACACTAGATTTCATAGCCGAAAGGAAGTGTTATACTGGAAGGTCAGGCAAGGAGCTGGTGATCAAGTAGTCATTCCAATTTGCCTAAAAAACAATAGAACTCTTGCTATGGTCAAGAAATGGTTCTAGTGGCCTAGAATTAAAAAGGATGTCAGGCATTGGATAAGGTTTTGTCCAATTTGCCAGATGGCTAATCTGGGAAATGCCGAAGTTCCACCACTAATACCAATAATTCCAGAAGGTTCATTTGACATAGTATCAGTGGACATTGTGGGTATTTCTCCACTAAGTGAGAAGAGACCATATGCAATAGTCTTTCAGGACTATTTTACAAAGCGGGTTGAAGCTGAATTGATTCCTGATCAGTCAGCTAGCACCATTGTATATACGTTTCTACAAGCTATTGTATTTAGGCATGGAACTCCTTGGATATTACTCAGTGACAGAGGAGGTCGTTTTACCTCAGGTCTAATGTAAGAAATCTGAAAGTTATTAGAATGTCAGAAAATCCTCACAACAGTTTACCATCCTCGAGGAAATGGTACGGTTGAAAGATTTGATCAGACGCTTATTAAGCAGCTCAAAAAAGTAGGGATTGAAAAAATAGGATAATTGGCGGGGATATTTAAGAGCAGTGGTCTTTGCCTATAATACTATGCTGCAAGCAGCAACAGGGCAATCCTCTTTTTCATTGCTTAGAGGTCATGAGGCAACTTTTGGACTAAACTTGCTAAAATCTTGTGATATTCTAATGCCAGATGTCAATGCCAAGGCTTACAAATTTGTGTTGACAAATCACTTAGTCAACCTTCACAAGGATATTGCAAAAAATATTTAGAGTGCTGCAGAAAAATCGGAGAAATACTTTGATGAAAATACCAAGGAACAAAAGTTTTGGAAAAGGACTGAGTTCTGCTAAAAGTCAATAAGCAAAAAAAATTAGGACTTCCATGGTCTGGTCTATTCATAGTTTCAGACATTTTGCAAGTAGCGGAGAATGTTGTCACCATTATCCATTAGGACAACCTGCTAAATTGCCAAACTGTTTCAATCAACAGGTTGAGACATTTTCATTATGAGACCATACGGGTCTTTCCATGCATAGCTTGAGCCAATCAGGATGTGTTTGACGAAACGGCTAAGCCAAATTCGAGTATGGCCCATACAGTTACAACTGGAGTGCAAGACTACACAATTCCAATCTGAAATTTAGCTTAGGTACTCATTTTTAACTTGTCTTGTAAATTTTATATTATTTATGGTGTTTGTGTGTTATTCCTAACATTTTGTTAAATTTTTCATGAATTTCAGTCTTTGGGAAAAGTTCTTTGGAATTTTATGACAAAGTGACAACCCAAAACTTTTCTCATTTTTTCCAAAAATCATAAATTTCTCATTTTTTAATTTTTTCCACAAACTACTGCTGCCCTGAGCGCCTGAATTTTATATTTCCTATGGAAAAAAAGAAATGTGTTTCCCCAAATTATTTAAAAAAGAAATTAGCTAATATCATTAAATTATACTTTTTCAGGGCATTACAAATTTGAAAATATTTTTTTCAAATTATTATTATTATTGAAGGAAATTCTGAAGAAATATGGGAAAAGGCATGTGGAACTGCCAACATGCTCTGATGTGCAAGCAGTTGCACTCAGAGTGACACGTAAAGTTCAGCGCACCACAGAAATGGCAGGATAACCATTTCTTTCACATCGACAGTAAGTTTCCAAGTTATTTTTATCAAACATTTTTGGAACACTTAGGACATGCCTAAAAACATCACTGAAAGATGAACTCAGCGCCCAAAAATTAAGGGCAGATGAGGTTAGAACTTATAGGGGGACAAAAAATGTGAGCACCGAGAATTGGAAGCTCATAGCCCATCAGGAATTTCCACTCCTGTTATCAGTAAGAGTTAGAGCTTTTGAGGGGAACCCAGAACCCTAGGTTCAGCCTGTTCTATTTTTAATTAATCAAAATTTCAAATATAATAAAGTATTTTCAGCTCCAAAGGTATAATTTTTTCGATAACAAAACCTAAAAAATTATAAATCTTCGGTGCTGTAAAAATTTTCAATACTGAGCATCATAAATAGAGCATAGTTGTTTGCTCAAGCAGCTGGTCAGAGATTGGGATTTGATCAAATGGTGGACTATCGGATCAGGTCTATCGCCCTCAAAATATAGAGGCAGCAAGGGTAAGAACTTGTTAAGGTGTTAGTTGCCTACTAGCTATATGTTTGTTATATCAGTTGCACACTTAACACAATGCGTGCACTAACTTTCTATTTGTGAAACTCAACCTGCTTGTGTATCTGTTGTGGTGAACTTTAAATGTAAAACCAAAAGCTGAAAAAAGGGAAACACCAATAGTGATATTTTGTTTGAAATTTTAGACTACAACATCAAATGAGCAGTCCGAATACACAAATTGGACCAATAGTTTAAAGGGATATTTGGCTATTGGCCTTCCAATCCAAAAGAAGCTATAAAGGTAGACATTGGAAAGGTGAGTCAACTGCTCAAATTTATTTGAGAAACGTCCATATTTCATGGATATTCCATCTACGGATTTGAAGTTGAAAAGGTCAGAGAAGACAAAGTCAGCACCTTGTTTAAAAGAGAGAGGTAGACAATCCAATTGGTAAGAAATTTGCTCATTATATAAGCTTCGCCCTAACTAAAGGCCAGACTTACCTAATTGACACGCCTAGCCTCATAGAGAAGGTATGGATAAGTATCGACAGATTCTTAAACTCCTCCATATTGTTGGCTGGTTATTCAGTACTGGCGGACCTCATTAGCATCTACAATGTATGTGGAGGAGGTTTAGATAAGAAGGACAGGGACAAAACAGTCTCCATGCAGGAACATATTAGAAGGACCAAAAGTTGCTACTTCGATTTAGGCTGCTTTGCCCTAACTATAGTCAGGCCAAATCTCAAAAAGAGATGTTTCAAGCTGGGAATATGCCCTGAAATCTTTAGGTTAAAAAGTATCTTCATGGAATTTTATTTGAAAGATGTGGGGTCAAATCAGTATGATTTCACACTCAAGGTTAACTGTGACTGTTTCACCAAGAAATATTTATTAGCCAAAGAGCTGAGGTATGCAGCTCCAGATGTGTATTACTCACTATTAGTAATGTTTTTGGCTATCCATTATGACATGGCTGATTACCTGTTAATGCAAATGCAGGTTTTTGACCATGATAGGATGGAGCCCAAACAGATTAACACACTCACCCTACATTTTTACAGCCAATGTCTAATTATTTGGGGGCACATAAGTTGCATAATGGGACTTGGCTCACAGGCCTTAGACACCAATCAAGTCCAACCAAGTATGGTCTATCACATGATGAAGTGTGAAATGTATAATAGATGGGCAATCTAGAATTTAGGAAATGGAACAGGTTATTATTACATAGCTGCATCTGAGTGCAACCCTGCCAGAAGACAAGACATTCCATTGACTAGCGGATTCTATCCACTTATACCCCAGGACAGCTAACCTGTCAAAGCTGATGATTATAATGAATAAATTTATCCTGAGGACATTAAAGATGTGCAAGTACCTGATTGGTTTAATATTAGTAGGGATATCCTAGAAAATCTGAGAAATGGAAAGAGTTACTGGGATTTAAAGGGGAAAATATCATTAGCATTGTACCAAAATGTTAAGCTATACTGGCTACTAGCCAGCAAGCCAAAGCAAATAGCACAAGATGCATTTTCCTGTAATAACCATTAGCCAGTCGGAATAGAAGGACATATGGAGAAATATAAAAGCAACTGTTATACTCCTAACTTGGCAAAGGTTTCGAAAGTCTTAGATGAGCCAAATTTTTACCTGTTGGAGGAAATTTGCAATTTAATCTCTTTGGCCTTTCACTTTACTTGGCTCATTCTAGAACAGAATGTGATTACCAAACTGTTCAGTTGTTAAGCTATAACATCTTGAACTGTTATAGTAAAGATGGCCAAGGAGCATTTAAATGCATGTCTTGGAAATCAGGTGAGTGCCTGGGTAATTACTTGCAGCTCATAGCCACATTGTCACCCTCAGAACACCAAAACTCACTGAAGAGTGGAGTATATGCTTGGCAAAATAGATTCCGGTTTGTGCCATAATGAGTCACAGAAGCAGAATTGAGATTGGAAATCAGCGATGGAAAATCCATCTTGGAGGATGATCCCTGTAAGGTAAATCCTTACTTTAGTGTAACACTTTACTATTTACACTTTGAGACTCTAACGCCTGGATTGCAGTACCCTATGATGGTAGATGTTAATCCCTCTGATTATCCAATGGCATATGAACCAGGTAACCCAATAATAATCAGACCAGAATTCATTAGAAATAGTTGGCAGGAGAGAACTTTAGCCTCCCATTTGCCTGGATTAATATTGACATATATCCCCTCCAGTGAGTTAGCCTCTAAGGTAACATTAAGCCAACTGTCTACTTCCCAGACAGCGCAAGCTGGAGGGTCAGGACAGGTAAAAGCCCAGCAGCAAATGGTAGTGCTAGTAGTAAAGTCGCACCCATCAGTGGCTACCACCATAGCTCTGCAAGTGGCTAGGGTAGTAGTAGTTGTACTGCTGCAAGCTAAACCAGCAGCAGCACAACAAAATATGGTAACTCAACCGCAAACATCAGTGGAAATAGAACCAGTAGTAGTGACTATTTTTCAATTCCTGCCTTCAGCTGCAGCTGTGTTGCCAGAAAAAATAAAGGAGCTGTTGCCAAAGATACCAGCTTCAGACTCTGAGTCAACTTAGGAGGAGGAGGAAGGAGAGATATTTGAACCTGCCAGTCAAACAGAGGAAGATAAAACTTACATGGGAGTTTTATCTTCCAAACAGAGGAAGATAAAACTTTTCACTAAAACTCTGCAGGAAGAAATCGTGGAAGCTAAAGTTCAAAATTTAATTGGTGATGCAGCCACAAAAATGTCGGGCATTGATGTTAGACTGGATACAACGCAGCAAACATCGGAAGAAATCACTGTTCAAAAGAAGGACTTGAAATCAGATGACTTGCAAGGGAAGCATGATGCCCTTCAGGTCAAATTTCAGGTACAAAAGCACCTGGCCCAGCAAGAATTCTTGTGCTAGCAGGGGATACAGAAGCCTCTTCAAGATTAGATGACTTTTGAAAATGGATCAGATGCAGCTGTTGCAGCTACAGATCTGATGAGTAGGGGTAGACTTCATAAAGAAGGAATCCATGGAGTTTATTCTCCTGAAAGAATTCAACAAACGATGGCCAAAGGTATGTCCAAAAACTTCATTCCACAGTTAGCAAAAGAAAAGGTCAAATGCCAAGTACATGTTAGCAAAGCATGTCAACATAGACTAGGAGCTCAACAACAAGTCAATGCAACACCCACAACTAGTTCAGAGAACGATGCCTATGCTGCATCCCAGGAAACAACAACTCCAACTGTGCCTATGAATCCAAAATCACAATCAAAGTCATTCAAAAGTCAGACGATTTCTACTACACCTACCACATCTGTGAAAACTTATGCTCAGACCCAATCAGTATCAAAACCAAGGGAGAGGTAAGCAAATCTGACACATCCACATCGGCTACCTCAAGCTATACTACTAGTTATAAAAATTCTATTAAGAACAAGCAGGAAGCATGATGTTTAAGCCCAATTTTCAATATGAAGAAAAGTTGATCAAGAATGTGAAGCAGTTAAGTATGTCACTTGTAGTCAATTGGCAGAAACTCTTATTGGTTATTAGGAATGGCAAAGAGAACAGAGGCAATAGATAGGTCCTATTTCTTTTGAAAATTTTGAAGTGCCCAATTATTTCGCATTTGATGGCCAACAAAGGCTGATAGTTTATAGAATGGTCAATGAGGCCATAGCCCGAATCTATGATAATCATCGCCAGCAATGCCAAATACAGGATGGTTTTATGTTTGATTGAGAAACTGTATCTGAAGAAATTTGGGAGTGGATCATTTTGGCTCTCATTCCCAGGTGGCTAGAGGAGTACAATGCTTCAGAAATCTTTACAGCCATCAGGTACATGACCCTGATGATTTTCTTACAGCTGGATTTAGCTCTGATCACCCCAACAGCCATGGGAAGATGAAACACTCAGGGATATTTGATTGCAAACAGCCAGCTAGTTGTCGAAGCCCAGGAAAGCTGAGTGGATGAATATTACATTGCAGCTTTCAACCAATATATATTAATGGGTTCACATACGTTAAACCAAATGGACATGAAGCAAAATGCACCAGGCGATAACCAAGTGCAATCTGGAAAATTCCAAGGCACTGATGTCAAGAGCCCAGGTAACTTCAAAGTGCCTAAGCTTCCACCAGTGGCTAAAAAACAGCAGCCGCCGATGCAACAACCATTGACTTCAACCAGCCAGAGGTCATTTGCAGAGCCTGCTACTTCTTCCTACAAAAGTCAACCTTCCAAATCTCAACCATCAATCTCTAAATCTCAAAATTCAACTTTTCATTATTGAAATCAACAGTATAGCAGCTCCCAGAGTATCAGATCATCAAGGTGATAGCCGGGAAGAGAAGATGTCTTTGTGAACCCTCCTCTGTACTGAGGTTGATCAAGGTATGGTAGAGGTCAAGCTAGAAGAGGTTTCTGGTTCCTGGGGGGGTGCGACCCAACTCCTTACAGAGGCTGAGGAAACTGACAGAATCAAAATCAAGACCCGGCAGCACAATTTTACAATCTGAATTTCCAATCCCTCAGTAGACCTGATTGGAACTGAGGAGGGCAACATTATGGCCAAGACAAATGGAGAAGCAATGCTGGTTATCAAGGAAAGCCTTGAGGAACTTCTTCTTCTTCCATACTATTTTACTTTTTTCACAAAAATCACAAACCCCAAAAACATTACAAAACCACAAAATACAAAAAACTATAAAATCAAAAAACCCAAAAACATTATTTAAAATGTTGATACTGTTGGCCTACAAAAAATTCACATTTTACTAACCAGTGCAATAGCCACCATAAAATTTTTCTCAAAATTTTGGCCACAATTTTTGCTCAAATTTCTAGCCCATTTTTAATTTTGTTATACTCATACATTCCCAGGTCCTTTTTTTGGAATTGTACTAATTTTGTAATTTAGTTTATTTTAGAAAAAATGGAAGTGGGAAAGGCGAATTTCCATGCACGAGTAAACACACAACAGGCAGACCAAAAGACCATGCCTTAAATCAGCTTGATTCAGCATTGACAGCAATGTCAACTCCTTAGGGCGGAAGAGTAATTACCAGCCTAAGTCAACATGGATGTCACTTGCCAGCAATTTAGTACAGCCCTTTGTATTTGTTGTGTCCTGCAACTTAGTAAAAATGTGACTAATTGAACTGGCAGACTGGCTTGCTGGGAGCTGGGGAAACTATGACAGGAAATTTTAAGGATATTGGGGTAACCCGGCAGAGGAATATTCTACCTCCCATAGGTCTATTGAACACATGAGGGATGATGGGCACCCTGCTGCTGTCAAAGTTGTGTTCGAGAAGTTGACATGCAAATCAACATTGGGCGACCAGTGGCACAGACAATTTGCATAGCAACGGAGCTCATAGAAAGAAAGAAAGATGATGAAAAAATCATTCTTGTTTTTGATATATTTTTCATAGTTTATGCTGGCACCCACTAGTAAAACCTTTACCCAGCAGGAAGTTTTACATGTGCATAAACATTCACTAGTGTGTCCACATTCCTTTAATAATATTGTTTATTTAGGAGCCATTGTGAGGGTCCATTTATAGGTAAGTATTTGTTGTTGTTGCAAGGTCTGGGCCTGAACTGTTGCACTATACCCGAGGCTTCTAATTAAATACAACCAAACCTATCTGTCTTTGAACCCTGAGGAAAGACATGCACAACACTTTATGTACCATTTAGTCAAAATATTATTAATTCAAGGTCAAATTGACTACTTTGAGCAAGATTATATGGCTACATACCCACCAGTTTGCATCAAAGTATTGACACCCATTGTATATAAAAAAACCAGAAAAGCCATGTTCTGTTGGTTATAGGATGAAAGGTAGTTCACATTTTCAACAAAAACTGGTGAACTCCTTAGATCATTTTCAGATCATAAGAGCTCAATCTATAATCCACTTGGATCCAATAGAAATATTTGCTCTAAACCAGATGAAAATTTTAAAAAATCTGATCTACATACTAATGATTGAAACAGTTATTCAAAACAATCTGTTTCAGTGGTTCATATTCATATTCTAAATGAGAATCAAAGATCACTGGATTTTTGTAGGATTCTCCTTCATCTTCACTACCACATTCTCTTTCCAGGTTGCCACTTTAGAGCATAGCAGGTTTTCCCAACTATGACTGGCTTCCCTATCCCAGAATCTGGTAATTTGCTGTGGTATGAGGAAGTCAGATTAGGTAAAAGATGGATTTCTTCTCATTTGTTCAGTGATAACTTCAGCATTAAATTTTTGATGATGTAGAATGGCCACTGTTGTATTTTTCCAGTGAATATTGATGTTGTTTTTCTGTCAAGGGATAACATATCTTATGCTTCTTCAACACCAAACCTTTTTTCATAACAACAAAGGAGTCAGCTTCATAGAAATTTTAAAGGGCTCCTTGAACCTCAGGCAAGCCACCGGTCAATTGAACACCTTCTGGTGTTCTACTATAGTTTTGTATTGCCATATCACATAAGCCTATTTGCTAAGGCACAAGCTTGTGGCTACCCAAAATAATATGCTGCAACAAGTTGTGATGAAGTACAAACGCCTATACAGCCTTCTTCATTACAGTTGATGGCATTACTTTCCATTTTATATGGCTCATCAGTGGCAGTTGGAAGATCTTCAGATTCGTCTCAGATGCTGGTGAATGTGATTTTTGGATCTATAGCAACCCAGAACTTGGATGTTCGAGGGGGTGCAACATCTGGCTCATCTTCATGAACCACACGATGGATTTCAAGTTTCAGTAATTGTTCAAACTTAAACATTTTTGTCTTCAATATGCTTCTGGTGCCAACCTTGTAAGCTTTAGCTACCTTGATTATAGTAGATGTGAATTGGAAATTGAAGTAGCTTCTGATATCAACTACTTTAAAATCCATCTTCTAGTGTTATTTTGAGATTTCCAGTGATGTTCCCTTGACTTGTCATAGCACACCTGATTAATTCTTCAGCAGTTGTACATAAATTATTTTTATCTATAAAGACTCAAACCTCCTCTTTGTCAGTGCAGCAATTTGGTCACATGGGCCTTAACCAAATTGGGTTTAGAGAAGTCCCAGTTCTTGATAGTCACACCTTTTTGAGATATTGTTAACACCATGAGCAAGGTTGGGAAGCCATAAAATTATCCAGCATTGTCAGATCACCAAATAATTGTATAACTGTCCTAAGCAAGTGAGTCCAAAACATGGGCAAATGTGTGATGGTGTAGAAGTCTATAGCCTGTTTTTTAAAAGCCTGTAGCTGAAAAAAAGATGTAATAAGGCATACATTGCTTGTTCAATTACCATGCATGTGCACACTATACTGTATTATGTGGAGAATGCAACAATTAAAATTTTATGGAATTGAAAGCTATTCGTTAGGAAAAAAGTTTGGAAATGAGAAAAATATTTTTTCATATGGTTCTCATTTAATGAAGAAAATTTGGGAGTTAAGAACGTAATGCAATGTGATGCAATTGGTGTACTTAGAAAAGTTGAAATCTCAAAGCCTGGTGCATGATGCCATAGCATTGGTCATTTGCTTAGCTTTTTCTGCACAGAGTGAATATTATTCTAGTCATGGGAATTTTTTTGGACATTTCTCTCCCTGGACAAAAATTATTCCTAAAAGATTTATCAAGTTCAGTTTAGAGTGTAGTCACAGTTTATCACCACCAGTTAATCCACTAATAATTTACAGTCAACAATGATATTGTCTCAACACAAAATTCTTCTTACTTTCAGCATTTTTGCATTAAAAGCATTTGAGGAAAACAAACTATATTTTTCATCACAAGGGTATAGGCAAATCATGCTTACCAAACCAGATTGATTGATCTTCCTATCCACTGGAAAGTAGAAATTTCATTTTCCAATGAAGATCGAGGTAAACATGATTCTCCTGGAAGTTGTCAATGATGTCTTTCCATGCTACATCTAAGTGCATTGGTCCTAGCAGGTGTTGATGCAATTCCCATACATTATTGATACTTCTATGTCTTTCTGCCTCCTTTTTAACTGCTCACAATTGTCACATTTCATGTCATGAGAATGATCTGTACATTAATCTTTTAATTTTGGATGGATTGCATCACTAAGAGCATGTAATAAACTAAGATCAAAAACATGTGATTTTGGCCTCATTTGGCCTCATGTCGCCTTTCTTCTTTTAGCTTTGACGTAGTTTCTTGTGTTCATGTGGGTCCAATTTGTGCACTCCTATTGCTTTAACAATTTTGATTGAAGTGTCAATAGTTTCTATCCCACAGTAAGAGTAAAGTAATCCAAATCATGCACAAGGAAAGCATTCCTTTTAGTAGCTGTACAATAATCCACTATATGAAGCAGATTGCCTTGGCTTAAACCTAAGTGTGCTTCATTTCGTTCATTGATGAAGTTAAAATATTGTGGAATAATTCGATTTGAATTAATGATATTTGAAATGAATGTAACACATACTTACAGCTGAAGTTTTTCAATAATATCAAAAATGTGTTTCTATTTTGTATAATTCCCATGTAAGGAATGAGGATATTCAGATCAAACCTTATGGGTATATACTGAAGAGGTAAGCCTGCAATGCTCAAAGTTATTACTTTAATTATTATAATTTTGAGTGAATGAATGAATTTTTGAACAAAAAATTCCATAATTTGATTCAAAAATGGTTTTTGCCTGTTCTACTGTGGTAGACTCAATGGTTTTTTATTTTTGATAAAACTTTGTGAGTATGTGTGGTATCAGTGCGCCTGGTGGCCACCCATCTTATAACATGTGTAATGCAAAAGGTACCTAGAGTAACTTTAGGCAACAGTACAAACCTGCAGTCAATAGTCTTAATATTAGGCTCAGACTTAGGCCAAGGCTTAGGATTAGGATTAGGCTTAGGCTATCATTTAGCAAGCACTTTATACCCATTATGCCTCCTCAAGTACCTTTTGCATAACATGCATTATAAAATGGGTGGCTGATGCTCTAATACCAGTATGTGTTATATTTCAAAATATCTGAGTGGGTAAGATCCCTTGGACTGTTACCTGTCCTAGTCCATAAGTTGGAAGAGAATAAGATTCAGCAGGAGAGATAGTCAGGGATTGACCTAAATGCAGGGGCTTTTAACCACCCAATGCTTACCTGAAACTGAAGATGACTGCTAAACCCAGTGATAAAAACCCAAATATGTAAACCTTCAGTTTCCCAATTTGAGTTAAAACCAACTACTATCTTAGGAACGGAGGGAGGCCTTTCTTGCAATTTTACCTACACAAAAATGCACACTTACTATACAAAATAATGATTACAAAATTGCACTAGTAAAGAAACCCAATAGAGGGTATGGTCAATAGAGAAACTCCAGTGCAGAGGAAAACAAAACTAAAGACACAGGGAGCACTGACTAATAATGAATAAAAACTCTTACACACACCTACCAAATCAGAGATCTACAGTAATTATCTTAAAATGGTAAGCTATATTCAGTCCCGTGCATGCCTGTTGGTGCTTCCTCAAAATCCACATGAAATTATGAAATGCACCAAAATCGGTGGAAACACACTACAACATATGTAGCCAAGGGGTCCAGCCATGAGACAATGGAGTTTGATCAATGACACTCATAATTGGACTTTATGGGATACAAAAATGTGTGAATTTGGGTCATTAAAAACTGCTAAAAATTGTAATTTAAAGTAAAGTGTAAACCATGTTTTTGGTTCCACATACAACTTGCCATGTATATACATTAAACATCGTTACCTGCACTGAGAAAATATTATTGATGGACACATCATACCTGATTACTTTTAGGCCATAGGGATTGTGACTTAAAATTTCAAAAATTTCTAAAACTTTCATCTTTTGGATTGACATTTCGATGTGAATTTTTATTTTTAGATCAAAAAAATATGGGCATGTTGTTCAGTACAAAAAACTGAACAAAGTCAGTTTTATTGAGGTATGAATAATTGTTTACTTATCACAATCAGCTATAGGCCTATAGGCCTTCTTACAGAAATTGTGTTGTAAAAATTTGCTGAATTGTTGATTTTTTTGGAAAAAACAAGTTTTTTGGTGATGATGTTCAAGCAAAAATGTAGGTCACTGGGAAAATAAATTTCAATTAAAGAGTGAAAACTTCAATAAAGAAGTGGTAGACTGTGAGCAGTCTGGAGAAAATCTTCAGTATGTGGACTGTGGAAGCATAATGTACTACTTATGACAATTTATGAATGCAGAACAAAAACAATCAACAAAAGTTTTGAAAAGTAAGTACAAAAGCTCTTGTAAAAGAGAGGCACAGCCAGTTCAGCCGTAAATTTTAGGGTCATGTTCACAATCTTAGCGAAAATATAGCTTTTCTATCAGAACATTATTTGCACATATGATGGATGGAGACATGAAAAATAAATATTACATCATGATAAATTCGAGCAAATCAGCACAATATCAAAGTATCAAAAACTGATTTTTGATAATGAAGCAGTTTGATATTGTTACCTACTTAAAATCATAACCATTTTTGGTGATATTGATATTCTGATACCAAAACACATTGATGGCATCACCAAAATCACTCTTTTGGGTATTTGCTCTCTTCATAATTGCTCTCCTTGATATTCCCTTTTAGGAGATTTGCTCTTTTGAGTATTTGTTCCTTTGAGATTTGCTCTCTTGGGGATTCACTCTTTTGAGAATCACTCTTTTGGGTCTTTTGAGCTAAACTCCAGCAGATATATGTTAACCTATCTTGTGCATCACCCTAAAATGTATATACTCCATTCAAGTAGTTATGTGGGCCCACACAGGGGGTACACAAAAAATACCCCCGTATAAAACATATACATCAAAGTTTGCTGCTTCAACTTGGGTGATACAGGGGGTATAGAAAGTTTAGCGGACAATCTGAATTTGTATAATGTGGGGAGTGATACATACAAGGGGTGCAGAAAATATGGTTGGTTCATGATGTAATACGATTATAATTTCGTTAAGCATTCAGGGTGATACAGGTGGGTGTAGGAGGCACACCCAAAGCTTCAGCACGTAAAATGTGACTTCCATGTAGAAAGTACACCTGAAGCTTCAATGAGTAAAACTCAACTTCCATGTAGAAAGTATGCCCAAAGCGTTAATGGGTAAAATTCAACTTCCATGTAGAAAGTACGCAAGCTTCAATGGGTTAAGTTTGACCTCAATGTTTGTCTCGATTGACTTGAACATTGAAATTAATGATGATGCCTACTAAAAAATTTAAAAAAGATACCTGAGTGTCATAAAATCTAATGATCTGACAGTTTTACTCATTTTTTTACAAAATTTTTACAATAAATCTTGTTCAGGACACATTTGTCATATATTTGGAACACATTTTCCAATGATTCCCTATGCTTAAGCATTGTTTTCGGGACAGAATTTTTGTAAATACTTTTGCAAAAAAAATTAGTAAAATCATTAGATTATTAGATTCTATGATCCTCAGGCGTTTTTAAAATTTTTTCAAGAATGCATGACAAACTGACCACTATAGTCAATAGCTATAGTATTGATTTTTAGTAGAATCTAATGCTTCTACAAAACTTTTGTACAATTTTAAAGAGTAAAACAGTTAGTTCATTATATCCTAAATCTAGCAGTTTTAATGTGACTCTTGAAATCTGAGGATTTAACAGTTTTGCTCATTTTTTAATGCACATTAAATCATGTCTTAAAGCCGTAAGAGGCATGTCACAAAAAAATTTGCTTAAGCATAGGGAATCATTGGAAAATGTGTCCTGAATATGTACAAATTGTGTGTGAAACAAAACATTTTGTAAAAATTTTGTAAAAAATGAGTGAAACTGTTAGATTGTTAGATCATATGACCTGTTGACATACTTTAAAAAATAGTGAAACTGTTAGATTGTTGGATTTTATGCACTGACCATTAAAATCTAAGTTGTTTTTATAAAATTTTTGCGAGTAAAAATGTTAGATCATTACATTTTATGCTCAGACTCTACAATATAATGGTTTACTGTGAGTAAACACATTAGATCGTTTGATCTTATGCTTGTATCCTAAAAATCTAATGATCTAATGGGTTTATTCAAAGTAAACTATTTAATTTTGTGCCCTGACCATTGAAATCTATAGTCTGTTTTTCTTGAAATGCTTCTAAATAATGAAAGTGGGAAGCAAGTAGTGTTTCAGATTTCCAGGATTTGCTGATAAACAATATAACATATGGGACTGAAAATTTGTGAGCATAATGACCTAACCATTAAAAATTTTTTGAGCGAAAAATTTTACAGTAAGGGCTCTATGTAAACAATTTTGATGACAGTGCTGATTTGTGTCAGTCTTCTATTTGAAGTATTTTATAAAAAACAGATTATAAGTTGTTTTTACAAAATTTTTGCCAGTAAAACCATTACATTTCTAGATTTTATGCTTGGACTCTTGCAATCTAACAGTTCTACTAGTTTTTCCAGTGTGTAGACCCTTTAGATAGTTAGATCTGATGCTTGGACCCTTAGAATCTAATCTGTTTTTACAAAAATTTTGTGAGTAGAATCGTTAGATTGTTAGATCCTACACTTGAACTTTCAGTATCTAATGGTTTTACTTGTTTTTCCAACAAGTAAAACTGTTAGATCATTGGATCCTACTCTTAGAATCTGAATCTTTTGATTTTACTGATTTTTATGAAATTACAGCCTTAGGCCTGGTTTTAAAGAGCAAAGCAGGACAAACTGACTATCCAATAAAAGCAAAAACTATTGAAATGAATTATTGTGGACTAGATGGTCAACAGCTGATGCAACAGTATCAAATTAACAGACATGTCAGACAGCATCATATTACCAGATAGTATTATATTACAAATTTAAAAAAATTGTAGGGAGCTTAGTGACTTCCTCTACCAGGCGAGACAATCTCTCCAAGATTGAACTCCTCAGCCCCTAATATAAGAGGGGAAACACCTGCAGGCATACAAAAAAGCTAATTAGAGGCCCAATTCTGTTTGAATAATCATACAGGTCATGATGGTCATAATAGTCAGAAATTGGTCTGCTGTGTGTGTAAAATCTCAGAAAAGTCTATATACAATGAAATATTGTTTGTATGAGATCACACTGTGTTAGAACAACTACTACATTATGAAACACAAAAATCACCAGTGACCACTTTGTATGCTACATGTTGAACTCTTTGTTAAAAAAGGAACCAATATGTGTTACACAAATTTTTGTACTGCTTTCTAAGTACCAACATGGAACAGCTGTTAGGTTAGGTTTGATGCACAAAATTGTCTAGAGGGACCAAGGCCCTATAGCTTTTTACAAATAAAAAAGTTTTCATACATGTTCATAGTGTATTAGATGACTACTTCTTTTTCCACATTATAAAATTGGCCAGTGTGCTCTACAGTGTTTCAGCAAAAGTTGAAATAAATGTGAAACAGAAGGGTAGAAAGTCTATGAGCACATTATATCACAAATTGACCAAAATGACCACTTTGTATTTCACATGCTGAATTTATTGTAAAAAATATGCTTCATACAAAGTTTTATACTACTTTTTATGCATCAACATCGAACAGCTGTTAGGTTTGAAATCAAGAAATTATCTAGAGGACTGATGTGCTATAGTGTGTCAAAAACAAAAAGGCTCTTATATACAGTCATACTGTACTAGGGCAACTAGTTTTTTTTGACATTACAAAATTGATCAGCATGCTATATAGCATTGCAGCAAAAGACAAAATAAATGTGAAACAAAAGAGTAGAAAGTCTATGAGCATGTTAAAGGTTATTATATGTGTGAAACATGTAAGAAGTTTTGCTTGAAAAAGTTATGTATGAATATAGCAAATCAGTGACAATTTCCTGGAATGGACTTATAGTTTTATGTAATCTGTAATTCTAAAAATGCTCAAACTAAAAGTTTGCTCATTTGCTACTAAACTTTTGAGAAGAATGATTATGCAACTTATGAATTTTAGTGTATATTTACATGTGATTCTGAGTAAATATTGCATTAACAATATGCAGTAATTATTAGTAGCTTCAATTGTAGAACAAAGAAATTGTGAGGTGACATGCATTAAATATTCTATCAAATGAAATACAAAAGCCATATCACAAGTTAGTTTCCTTTTAATAAGTGGCATTAAATACACTCTTCTATAAATGCAGCTAAAATTATTCACAGTCATAAAATAATCTCAATGTACTTCACCCAATTTATAATGCAAATTGTCACTGAAATCTGTGCATATTTCGCATGCTTTTTCAATTTCTGCCATCCAATTGTGCTTGAAACAACAGAATGATGTTGTCTTCTTCTGACCCATAAGTAGACCTATTTGTCTTCACAAATTGTTACATGCCACAGCTATTTGTTTATAAGAAGCCCTCATTTCAGGGGAAAAGTGATTCGATAAATATCACTAATACACATTTTTTGTTCAGGCCTTAAATGCTGACCTGTAAACAATTTTAGAGTACTATAAAGGTTTTGAAATTATAAAATATTTGTACCTCTTATATTGTTTTGTAGTAACTGTAATAGTTGTTCAACCAATGCTGACATTTTTGTTCACCAGGCAATTCACTATGAGCAACTAATCGGCAGAAAAATGGTATCATAAACTGAAAAACATAAACACAAACTTAATTTTAAGGTATTACTGTAGTTTTATCGGAGAATGTATTGCAAGTAAAATGAATACTCAAAATAAAATTATTCACATTCAAAAATTTGTTTTTCATCTGCATTTTATATACAGAGGCACACACACAACTTTTGCACTACAATCAAACTAATAAAATGATCAATATTGATAAACAAATGTATCAATTCTTTGAATCATATCTTCATCATTTTTGTTTTTGTAATGATAATCATTATTATTATCACTAAATTGTGATACAGTCTTCTCAATAATTGTATGCCCTTAAGTAGTAAAAAATATGTTACAGTAAATAAAAATAAATTTTTCCATTGCTCTTTAAATCTCGCCACCATGCACTTCAAGATATAACTACAACAATTTTTAATACATTATAATTTTTCATATAAATGAATAATTGTATGAGAAATATCACTGTTAAGAATCCATTGATGCCTGGGACATTGATGCTCATGATTTTTGTAACCCTTTACACAATAGCAGTCAAACTCGTTTATAAATGATTTGTAAAGGGACTTCACTGCATAACTACATAACTTTTCAGCACTAATGATGTTACAATCAATAAACTGAATTCCACAAATCCAGGAATTTTCATGTTAACTATAGTCTGTTTTTCTTGAAATGTTCTTAAATAATGAAAGTGGAAGGCAAGTAGTATTTCAGATTTTCACGATTTTCTGATTAATGGTATATCATATAGGTCTGGAAATTTGTGACCATACTGACCTAACCTTTCACAATTTTTCGGGTGATAAGTACTATGGTAAGAGCTCTATGTAAACAATTTTGATAACAGTACTGATTTGTGTCACTTTTCTATTTGGAAGCATTTTATAAAAAACAGACTATATATGCTGAATAAAAGTAGAATCGTCATAATTAGGATTGGAATAATTGATAAATGAATGAGGAGCAAATAATGATAAATGAATGAGGACTTTTTTCTCAATAGGTAAAAAAGCTTCATGAAGTGGATGTTTTAAAGAATTATGTAAAGCATCATATTCTTTACTAATATATATCCAAATTTTGTCTCTATAATTTACCATTTCCAAACTTCCTAAATGAAAAATGTGTTTTTCATTACTTCATTATTTTTTTCATAATACTTTGTATGTTTACTTAAATGGAAATTTCTTTCTTCGTACAAATTGATCAGCTCCAAGCCTTAGCCATTACTTTTGAGTCTCATTTTGTAGCCCAAACTAGCACTGTATTGTACATTGTTGATATTTTATCTGTGAATTCTCCATGCATGATTGCTTAAAAGTACTGTATTGAGGTAGAATCATCTGGAACATGGGTACAGCCTTAGTGTCCTCAGTTGTAGATGCAAAGACTACATTTATAAATTTCCTCTCAATAATAATCTAAAACTTTAGTGTTGCTCAACTGAAATTGTTTGAGCATCAATGGTATCATTGATGGGATAATCATCGATGGTATTGTCAGTGGCATTGCCTTGCCATCTGCACCAGTTGCATTGCTGACTGCGACGATAAGTCTTGTTGTTCCATAATATCCAGATTGTATAATTTCCAAGTCCAAAAACATTATAGTAGGGCAAAAATTAGAGTGCAATATTTTCCAACCTTTCAGCTTTTGAAAAAAGAGAGACAATGAATTTGAAAGCTTTGCCAAAGTTTTGGGTCTATATGTAATTCAATACTCTATGTACCATTGGGACTTTACTGTATCAAGTTACAGTTATGCAATATGAAAACAGCATGTAATTTGAAACTTACAGATTTTATTATGATTTTTTTGTGATAGAGAAGCAGTGCATTTTCCAAAAGTGCATCCTATATATGAAGATATAAGTTTGGAAAAGGAGTTTGGAAACATCAGTTCAGATTCATCCAATCATGCTAATGTTGATCTAATCTTGGAAGATATCACTTCAGACAAAGAAGAAGAAAAAGAAAGTGTTGTACTACGATATGAAAATTCTGATGATGAAAGTGAAATTTATGCACTTGAACCAATGTGTCTCAACCCTAACATTGCTGAATCAAATCAAGAAGATTACGGCTATATTAATCCTGACGAATTTTTCGAAATGGGTCATCCTAAAACCATAAATATTTAATAGGCAAGGTCGCGAATATCTGTTACACTTCCAAGTTTGACCGTATGGGTGATTTGAACAGTCAATTGATGCCAATTTTTCAAGGGATTATTGATAGAGTATCGGAAAATATTGATGATAACGCTCAAGTTGGCTTTTCATTCAATCATCCTGATTTAAAAGGTAGGCAAGTTTCAATTCCATTTCCACCAAAACAAACTCTGACTGCTCAAATAGTCATAAATACTGTAAATGCAATGAGCAAGTACAAATTGACAATAGACAATCATTAATTCAAATGATAATGGCAAAACATGGGCAAGGTTCTGGTCTCCGTTATTCATCAATACAGAATGCATAAAGGCTTTTTGGAAAACAAACATTGAATTATCAAAATCAAAAACACTGATAATATGTGTTCTGCTCAAGGTCTAGTCGTTCCTATGGTTCATATTCATAAAGATGATCCCAGTCTGAAATATAAATGGGAGAATATTTGAACATCCAAAAAAGTAATGTTTTTCAAAAGAGAGCTTATGCATAAAGCAGGCTTGAGCAATCATCAAGAATCTATTAGTTTTAATGAATAGCCTAAATTTCAAGCACTATTGTCTGATTATCAAATTGAAATTTTTGGTAAAGAGCACTGGAAAGATGTATTAAATAAAGGTAGGTTAATGCTAGTGTTTTGTTTTTTACTAATTAGGTCATGATGCTAACTGTGTTCTGAATATCTATCATCACAATAATCATTTTTGGTAATTATTAGAATTATTAGAATTTAATCATAGCTATTATTGCCCCCATTGTAACCCAGCTTACAATAACAAATCTGAACATACAGTCTGTTTTTCTTGAAATGCTTCTAAATAATAAAAGTGGAAAGCAAGTAGTATTTCAGTTTTTCAAGCTGTGCTGATAAACAATATATCATATTAAACTGGAAATGTGTGAGCATATTGACCTAACCTTAGGCATTTTTTGTGCAAAGAATCTTACAGTAAGAGTTTCATTTAAATGGTTTCGACAGCAGTACTAATTTGTGTCACTTTTCTATTTGGAAGCCTTTTATAAAAAAACAAGTCCCCCTGTAATCAATTTGATCCGTGAAAATACAAAGACTGCAACCAATACTCCAAGAACAATGATTGTTTCAATCAACATAGAAAAGTTTACACCCCTAAAAATGAAGTTTTAAAGCAACAAAAACCCTCAGCTATATGCAATCAGATCAAACTTTGTCTATAGTCTGTTTTTCTTGAAATACTTCCAAATAATGAAAGTGGAAAGCAAGTAGTATTTCAGATTTTTGCGATTTTCTGATAAACAATATATCATGCAGCACTGGAAATTTGTAAGGATACTAACCTAACTTTCAGCAATTTTTCGAGTGAAAAATTTTATGGTAAGAACTTTATGTAAACGATCTTGACGACAGTACTGATTTTTGTCATTGCATTTTATAAAAAACAGATAATAGTTGGTAATATTTTGGATACTCGTTCCAATAGCAAGCCACATAAATGTGGATACTTTACATGCCCCACATATAAGAAAGATGTTCTGATAAGAGATTATAACAAACTCATTATCTTTACTGTATTTTCTATATTTTACACATGTTTTTTACAGATCATCAATTTTATATGCAACCTAAAAGTGATAAAAACCATGATGATCGATGTGTTGGCAATGATGATAATTGTGACATCAACTGTACTGAAAATGATGTCAGATACCGTAAGAAAAAGTGGGATGGGGTTTCCCAAAGTCAATTGCTTCTTTTGGATTAAAAATTTTTATTTATTTGATGATATGCAATAAATGTTACCTAATAAAAGGAAAAGGCTCGGTCGATGAAACGATACGGGATGAGAAATGAAAATCGGAAAACGATGAATGATACTTTGGACGAAAATGGGCGATGGGATCCCCACTGAAATTACGGTGAAGCTATGTAAGATTCCGAACGTTGTTGCACAATGGCTGCTCCAAACTGCTCTGCGAAAACTATTGACTGAGTTTCAGCTGTTTACAAACAGCTGAACTGAGAATCAAGCACTGCACAACTGAGAACCAAGCTGAGCTGAGCTGAGAACTGAGAGACTACTGACCGACTTCATTTAACAAATTCTGATCGAGTCGGACAACTGAGACTCCACCTTTCAGACTGATCCTGATTGGCAATTTTTCTGTGGTCACTGTTTGACCCTCCTACCTGCATGCACGGCATGCTGGTTCGCTCAGATGCAGCTACTGTTCATTAGTACCACACACTTTGTGTGCACTGTAATGCGCAGTGGTTTTTTTATGTACTTTCCAGACTTCCATTGTCTTCTGTTTTTCTGTTCCAGGTCCTGCTACAGTCGGACCATAACCAACATGCATCTTTTGTTGTTATATTTTTTATGTTGAATTTTTGGATGATCGGCACCTGTCCTGCCCCGTTAGAGTCTCACAGAAAACGAATTATGAGTACACGAACAATGGAAGATAAGTACTTACAGAAATATTGAAAACAATGAGTGCACTGAACAGAATTATTCAACAGCTCAAACAGAATTCATGATGTGTACATCTGAAAAAAGCAAACTGTCTGTAATTGAAGTACCTATGTGTCTAAAACCACATCAAAAGTAGGCAAGTGCAGTCACCAGATCGATACATTCTGTTGTCAATGCTGGAATACATTTGCAACCCATCACTTTTATGTTTTAACGGGACAGTTGAAAATATATACATGATTGCTTTTCAGCTGGTATGATAGAACAGTGGTTAAATCATTGATATAATGTTTAGCCTGTTCTATTTTTGTTTTTTTTAATAAAATGGTAATTCAAATGTTAAAAAAAACCAAAAAATTTTTTCAATAATTCAGGTTGAAAAAAAGTATAAAAATGTGCTCTAGCGGCAGTTTAAATCTGTTAATCTGCCGTTAGACCACACATTCCTACTTAATTCGAACTTTTTTATATATCAGTGTTTTTGTATGAAACATAAAAACTATGGGTTGGAAGTGAATTAATGCATATAGTCAGAAACCTCATAAAACGAGTTCGAATAGAGACGGATTATCACAGGATTCCTATTATGTACCAATTATGTACCAAATTTTATTTACATTTAAACAAACAATTATGTACAGTAAATGAAAAAAAAGAAAAGAACAAAAAAAAGAATAGTCAAAAAACAAAAAAAAGGTAATAAAATAACCAAAAAAAGGACTAAAAAAACCATAAAATTCAAATGGAAAATATTTTTCCAATAATTCAAACATTTTAAAAAAGGGGAAAAAATAAAAAGGGTGCTCTAGCAGCAGTTTAATTCTATTAATCTGCTGTTAGACCACTCATACAAAATTAATTCGAACTTTTTTATATATCAGTGTTTTTGTATGAAACATAAAAACTACGGGTTGGAAGAGAATTAATGCATATAGTCAGAAACCTCATAAAACGAGTTCGAATAGAGACGGATTATCTATTTTTCAATCAATCACAGGATTCCTATTATGTACCAATTATGTACCAAATTTTATTTACATTTAAACAAACAACTATGTACAGTAAATGAAAAAAAAGAAAACAAAAAAAGAATAACCAAAAAACAAAAAAAGGTAATAAAATAACCAAAAAAAGTAATAAAAAAACCATAAAAAATTAAAAACAAGTACTAAAAAAAATAAAAAAAAATAAAAAAAAAGAAAAACGATGAAAATAATAAAAAAAATAAAAAATGGAACAATGTATATGGAGATACTATACAAATACAATCACAAATACAATAACAATTTAACAATTATTTACAGTATGCATAAAATTTATAAAGCAATAGAATTTTAACAATCAATAACAGACGAGACAAAATTTATAAAGTGATAAAATTCAAATGAACAATAACGATATAATTTGAACAATCAGTAACAAACAAGATAAAATTTATAAAGCGATAAAACTTAAATGAACAATAACAAGCGAGATAGAATTTTAAAAAATTGCACGAGGTAAAACTGGTAAATAAAACCCAACAAAAAGAGAAAAAATTAACAAAACAAAATTAAAAATATTTAACAATCTAGAAAATACAGGGCATATTGTAAAAGATGCCCATTTCCACTACCTTCTGCTACTCGTACCATTCTTTCCTGCAAATCGTCGCAAAGGAAATATTCTTTTGATGAAGTCCCTGGTCGAAGGAGGATGCATGCGAAGTGGTTGGAGATATAAACGATAACCGACAACAGATGATATATGAAAAATGTAGAGTTGAAAAAAACAAAACACAACACCAGTTTATTTTTACCGTCATCGATTAAACGTCAACTCCGTCGGCAATGCAAAAACGTCATCGAATGGTGCGTTGCACAAATAAATTGGGGGCAACATGAGTAGCTGTTGCATCGTAAAGGTAGGCGCAAAAAAAGTTCGTATACCTGCACATTTTGTTGACCCGTTCTCATGTCTTTGTCC
Organism: Romanomermis culicivorax; assembly: GCA_963922205.1. Lineage (NCBI taxonomy): Eukaryota > Metazoa > Nematoda > Enoplea > Mermithida > Mermithidae > Romanomermis > Romanomermis culicivorax. Next base: position 1,448,847 of record CAWUHX010000047.1, read on the forward strand.
ACAAATTTGCTTAATTTTGCGAAGATGTTTATTCGCCAAATTCTTGATCGTTTTATCTTTTTTGGTACTATAACATAAATGGTAAAGTCCTTTACTCCCTAACATGAGGGGAACCTCAAACCTCAAACACAACTTTTTACTTTAAAACAGAGTGATCCGTATCGGCTCGCTACGGATCACCTAAATTTCAGACTCAAAAATGTCGAAAAAAGTTGGCCAACTTGTTCAACATACTCAACAGGGTCAGGGGAACAAGTTAAAATCAAAATTTTAAAATTTTAAAATTTTTCTAAATTTTTTAAAATTTTCAAAAAATTTTTAAATTTTTTTTAAATCGTCATAGAAATGTCCGCCGTACTCAGAAACGTAGGAAAACAAGTTTCCCGAACCCAGAACACAATTTTTCACTTCAAAAATTGAGTGATCCGTGGCCGAGTGATCCGGGTTTTAGGCATGCAGGCCTAAAACCCGGATCATATTCTCACGGATCACCTAAATTTCAGACTCAAAAATGTCGAAAAAAGTTGGCCAACTTGTTCAACATACCCAACAGGGTCAGGGGAACACGTTAAAATCGAAATTTTAGAATTTTAAAATATTTTTTAATTTTTTGAAATTTTTAAAAAATTTTTAAATTTTTTTAAAATCATCATAGAAATGTCCGCCGTATTCAGAAACGTAGGAAAACAATTTTTCCACTTCGAATTGGGTCTGGGGAACACATTAAAATCAAAATTTGTAGAACTTTTAACAAGTATCTCAAAAACCTCAAGAGATTAATTAACAAAAGACTTACAGTGCATAGCCGGTTATTTCTTGGGTGTTAATCCGCATTGGGCATTTGGCTAGGGAACACTCGCTGCATCATTGGAGAGTGTAGATGGTGCTGATATGGCTCAAGAAGAACTCGTCGGCGGCACCGAATAAATCAATCTTTGTGCCCGAGCCGTCTTTGGTTATATTTTTTTCTTCTACCGCATTCTTCTGGAAGCGTATGTAATTCACCCACTCCAATGCAGCTTTCCCGAATTGGTGTTTAAGTGCCAATGTCAATGATTTTTTTAACATTGACAATTTGATGGGTAGCTGTAATGTTTGAAATTAATTCATGAATGTTATGTAATACAGCATTTAAATTACCTGTCGCAGGAATTTTGGGCAAAACTTTGCCTTAATATAGAAAGTTGTAAGGCCAGGGTCGATCGTACAAGTATTCTGTAGTTGATATTTTTGCACAGCCAAATTGATTTGTGGCGAATTTCGGAAGTATTGAAGAACGAAGCAGTGCGCGCATTCCCAATAAAATTTGTTTTCGGGTTTTCTTCGATTGTTTTTAAGCGAAAAATAAATATTGGAAATATTTTTGCAGTCCGGATGGTACCACATTCAGCAATTTTCGTCAACTTGTGCATCCCATTCAAGCATGCGATTAACAGTTTTATCGACTTGACATTCGCAGAATGTCAGCTTCGCATCTTTCGATTTTAATGATACGTTCAATAAAGCATCGTTGTCCACATCGCTAAGGCGGTCGATTATTTCCTCATCCTCTTCGGGTTCTAAATTCGAGAGGTTGTTACTAATTAGCGTTGATAAGTCAATCTGAACGCAAAAATTAAATTAGTTCAACTAAAAAATAATTCAAATTTTTTTTAAATATTACTGGTTTTGGTCGCATTTCGGGTATTAAATCCGTGTCTTCAATTTCATCGCAGGTTGGAATTTGCGAATCAATTATAATTGTAGCCTCTCTTAAATAGAAAATGTAAATGTGAATAAAATTGGTCGGAATATGTAAGTTTTTTTAAAAGATATAAGTGCAGATCCTACTTGTTAAATGTTTACCTTTTTCTATTTAGAGCTTCAGTGGTTTGCGATTGTGAATCAACCAAAACTGTAGCCTGTGAGTTGAAATTGGGCGGAGATGCATTACCAATGTTATTGAATAATGATTCGCATTCTTTTTCTATGCGTCTGAATTGAATAATATGTACATTTGAATTTTAACCACAATGATAACAAAAATATTTTAACCATTTACTCAAGATGTTTTACATATAGTCGACCGGCATCGTAGGCACAATTAGTTGTTTCCACTGGATGCTTGCGGCAATTTGTAAAATTGCTGTTATTTTTTTCAACGGCATCACTTTGGGAATCATAGTCACAAGTAGCTGTATCTACTTGAGTGTCGAAATCCAAATCTTTTGTCGCAGGCTTTCGAATTTTGACATCATCAACACAAGTAGCTGTTTCTACTTGTTTGTTTGCAGGCTTCCTGATTTCGACGTCGTTATAACAAGTATCTGTTTCTACTTGTGTGTTTGCGGGCTTCCTGATTTCGACGTCATCATCGCAAGTAGCTGTTTCTACTTGAGTTTCGGAATCCTCGTCATCAAATTCAATATCGGTAACTTTCGGCTTTATGTTCGTAAAGTCGTCCTTGCGAGGACGTTTGCGTCCCAACTTTGATTTGCTTATTTTTCGTTTGTCTGCACGTCGCAAAGTAGTGATGTTTCTGTTGGCCTTTACGGTAACTGGTAAATTACAGGACAAACGAGCGGCTATCAAGTGGGCGCATGCCTTGTCGCCGCAACTGCAGCTGGTAGGGTTGAATCGAACTAGATACACCTTGCTGTTTTCAGTTACGTTGAAGCACTAAAAAAAATTTACAAATTAATTAAAAAATATAGACAACAGAGTCAATAACTACATTATGAATTATTACTCTTGATAGGGTGTAGTGGACCACCTTTCCATTTTCGACCAAAAATTGACCAATTCGGAAATTTGAATCAGCATCTCCACGGCGATCTGATTTTGGCTCTTCCTTCTGCGGTAGTTGTACGCATACTTGGCCAAATCGACAGTATTGTAAAACCTTTCCTGGTTCGATTATATCTCTTTTCGGCATTTCCTTGGCAGGCCTCATTGGAATGTGGGTGTTGAGCTTGAAATCCCCAACTCCATATTTGGCGCGGTCATAATCGACGTTGTAATAACGAAATAAGGTGTAGAAAGCCAGAACGGCCACGTCGATGGGCATTTCTCTCCAAGAAGTCCAGGTCTTCAGGACTCTGTTGAAACTTTCGCTGGCGTTGGTCATTATGCCTAAAATATGTATTTAAATTAATTCATTAAAACTATAAATTATTAATTAAAACATATGTATTTAAATTAATTAATTAAAACTATAAATTATTAATTAAAAAATCTATATTTAAATTTATTAATTAAAATTATACATTATTAACTTTAATTAATTAAAACTATAGGCTTTTGATGTATGGAAACATTTCATCTATTAATATTTGAAATAATATCAAAAAACCTTGATATGTAGGTGTGTTTAAATTAACATACCTGAGAAGCTGGAGTACAACCCGATTGGTTCCAACACCCATTTTCCACTGGTTCGAACAGCTGGCGCAATGGACGAAAAGTAATATTGTTTGAATTTTTCGGGCCATTTTTCACTTAGTTCTTCAGCTTTTAATGCTGCCAGATTCTCGGAGTCAGATTTTAGAATCGAATATAAATTGTTCACTATGGCAACACGCAAGTCGTTATTTTTGGGACATAATTCGGTAATTTTCCGAGTAACGTTTTCGACTAAATGTCACCAGCAATAAACGTGCGCCGTGTTTGGCGTCAAATTTCAGAAATCAAATTCGCGATCGGTAATTATAACCATTTTGATGTTCCCATTGGGTAGCTGTCAAAAAATTCTTTGTATAAAGCCACAATGGTTTTTTTTGAATTTTTTCTCGTGTATAAGTACGCCGAGTGGGAAAACTGGTTGGCCAATAAGGCTTTTTTGGTGATAAATTGCTGCTGATGCATAAAAATCGCCCAATTCAAACGTCGTGTCGTGAAGAACGACAAATGGCTCGTTTGGATATTCCGTTATTAATTGGTTAATTATTTCGGGCGTGTCCGGCAACGTACATGATACCAAAAAGTCTTGAGCCGTTTGTTCTATGCTCATTATAAATTGGCGTTCATTCTCGCGAATGAACGTGTTTAAATTGTATATGGCCTCCTTTGTCGGCCGAAATTTATTTTGAATGCTGTATTTGAAGTTGGACATCTAAAAGAGTAATTTTAGTTTGTAGCATATTTATAATTTAAAAATATGACTGTTATAAAAATTGTACTACTTGAGATATCTATTTAATTATATTTACTTGTTTTCGATCTCTGCCATGTACGACAGCTTCCAGGCCTGGTGGAGCAGGATTGTCTATTCTAATTTTTTCGTACAATTGAGAAGGTGTAAGGTTCGGGTCTCGTTTTAGTTCGACTTCAACCAGTTTCTTGATGACTGGAGCATTTCGAATAAAGACTTTGTCACTGTTCGAATTATAATGCTTTCACCTGATGCCATCTTTTTCATCGCCAATGTAGTGGACTACTCGGACATACAGATTTTTGTCTGCCGGTAGATTTATCTGCCGATATTCCATTCTTTTAAAGTTCTTCTTTGATTTGGAATTTCGATTGCAGGCGACCATGTAGTGAGTAGCTGAATACTTTGGATTAGACCTCGGAAGTTTTTGAACTCCATCGTTTATCCAATTATAACAATCACAGAGAAAGGATTCTATGAGGAAGTACAAATATTATATAAGGTTAACATGAATAATGTGACTAGTATATTACTATCTTCTTTGCGGGAGTATGGAAACAAGTAAACGTCTTTTGGACAAGGTGACGGTTTGTCCATTAATCGTTCTGCGTTAGCTGAAGCTGAAATATTAGATACAGTTGGAAAACATACAAACAACTGGTAATTAATTTTGGATGTAAGTTTCACAAAAATAAACAATTCGCTTACCGATTAACTTATCCAAATCCTTAGGTTCTAATCTGCATTGTCTGTTGGTCATTATGGGAATGGAACATCCTGAAGTAACTGGCGTATCTTCTGTTTCGGCAGATGTTGCATTTGCATTTGATTCGATCTTCGGCAGATCATCTTTAGGTTGATCAACTTGCGACGGTAGACCAGGAGTTTGCTTGAAGTCATCGTCGGAGTCATATTGGTTGTCGTCCGAATACATTAGTTGAGTAGCTGTAAGCGACTTTGTGAATGTCAATTATTGATGACTTTGTGAGTAGCTGAGATGGAGAATTTACTATAAATTCGAAATGCTACGTCGTGGTCTATATCGACAGAGAATTATTTGGTGACGTGTGAGTAGCTGACGTAAAAGCGGTAAATCATTGAATTTTTATTTTCTACCCTAGACGGTGAGTAGCTGTGGATCCAATTACGTAATTGCGAAAAAATACAATTTCATTCGTCGTTTGCTAAAGCAAAAAATGCTAAAAATAAATAACAATCAATACCATAAGCATTAACTAAAATTACTCAATACGTTAGGCTAATACAAAAAGTAATATTAGTTGTCAATCTTACTTTTAGACGTCATTTGTTGTTTCTTTGAAACGCAAGACACGGGCAAAAATATTTATCTGCATTGCGTTGCGCGATAAAAAAATGAGGCGCGAATAACAATGTTACAGTAAACAGCTACCTGCAATTTGAAATGTAATATGTGTACAAACATGAACACAATTGTATCTAACAGTCACAATATTTATTTCACATAAACAATATAACCACATTTTATCTTCTTTAGGTTTTCAGGCCCAGATTTTTCTCCTGTTTCAACACAAGCTTGCAAAATTGTTTTCCTATGTACAATTCTATACATAACCTATCAATGCAACCGAAGATTCGTAACATTCCTCATTGCTCAACACATAATCAATTTTTGCTTCCTGTCCATTCTCCACATGAAATGAGTGACCAGTAAACATTACAGTAGGAAATGAATGTTTACCTTTATGCACAAACATGGACTTTGCCCCTAAGATGCACCTTAATAGAATAGTGTATCATTCTTGCTTGAAAGAAGAATTAGTCAACAAACATTTTTTCACTCGAAATGCCTCGCATTCATGTATCAATAAGCATTAGAAGACAACGAAGAAGAGTGGACAATGCCTGGCGTCATCCACGTCATTTGCGTAGACAGGCCAGACAGCTACTCAACAGCAATGAAGATCCTGTCGTTGATATGGCTAATCTGATTCCGGAAATTAACCAACGCGAATATACCCCCCTCAAGAAGAACAGCTACTCAATGAGGAAGAACAACCGTTAATCGATGATGATTTGCCATTGATTCTAATAAGAACACCCCAAAGAGGTAAATAGGTTCTACATTTTAATCATAATCATATGTAAAAGATTAAAAAGAAAGATAATTATGTATGCTGTATAAAGCAGATACATTGAAAGTTAATGTATGTCTGCACTCTACGTTAATTTTTTTTCCAATGAATGTGCAGCCTGACGAGGACAACAACATCGGCGGCGCAACAATAGACAAATTGGGGTTAGATGTCGTAACATGAGACGTGGTGCAAATCTTCCATGCCGCGAAGAAAATCCGGATGATCTACTGATCAATGAACCTAATCATGTTAATGTTGATCATTTGAATGATGTAATTATTAATGGAATCGGCCAAGGCTTTGCAGAAATAGAAGATCCGCCACCTATATTCGAAAACATGGATGTTGATGCGGACATAAACATTGGCCAAATTCGAGGAGCACGCCGAGTTTGCTGGCAAATTGGGGTAAGTTTATATAACAGAGTACGATGGTGGAATTCTAATGGTTGGGTTCCTTGCCCACGTAGAGCATCCTTCAATACTAGTTTAAATTTCTAATTCTAATGAAGAGTATTGTATGTTATTGTGTTTCATAAGTACTGTGAGTTTTCATTTTATTGTGATTGTGTGTGCATGTGTTCATTGTTTACTTCTAGTCACTATGTATTCGATGTGGTTTTTCCCAAATTCTACTTAGGTTAGTATGCTCAAAAGTTTACTGTTGATGTACAAATTTAACCCAAAACATAAGTGAATAATTTTATAATTTGAAACGTAACATAGAAAATAGAATGGTTTAACAATTTCAATTTATCGATACATTTAAGATTAACACTTGTTTGGAAGAAACCAGGCTTTGTATATATGTACTGTTACAATGTTTTAATTGCTGCACATTAATTTAAATTTTAAGTTTTTTTAACATTTATTTTAATTCATTATGTTTATATTATGTTTTATGTTAATTTTTGTCAAAGTTAAGTTTTACAGTTTTCCTAATTTGTTAATGTTTTGTTTATTACTTTATATAATTTTTTCAGGTTTATATTACGAACATTCATTAAAAAATTTTAAAACCACAAAAAAATTAAAAAACCAAAAAAAAAAAATTTGAAAAACCCCAAAAAAAATTTTAAAATTAAAGAACCCAAAAAAATTCTTTAATTTCCTAATTCTGTCTCTATCCATCTATTTTTTCTAGTCATGGTTGTGTACATTTTTCTTTATATTTTTTTTCATGTTTTGCACAGTTTTTTTAAGTTCTTTAAGTTTTGCACATGGCCGTGCATACCTCAGGGTCCACGTCCCCACGGCTGGGCACTAATGCAATTTAATTTGCACTAGTGGCAAATGGAGGAGTTCGGTTTTGAAATATTTTACCGACATTCATTAAAAGTGACTAAGATTTTTCATTGTTGATTCATGCTAACGCGAAAGTGCATATAACTATCATATGCATTTTGTGTTATGACAAACAAGTTGTATCCGATCCCTGAAAATGGAGGAATAGGATGAATAGTTTACTGTATATCGATTTACTCGCAAAAAGTTTTTTAAAAACACCGTTTGTCTCCGTCTCCCGCCACCCAGCCCATCATCGTCGCTTCACTTGTGCAAAAGGGGAAGCCGAGAGCTAGTGTCATAGCTTATCGCAATTGTCAGAACAATAGGTAATCATTAATTATGATGGGGGGCGGACGTTGAGATTTACGTCACTTTTTTTAGACTGCATTGTAAAACTACGTGTTGTTGTACACAGCTACTCACGTAGCCTCCTTTACAATGATAAGCTTTACGATTTATTTCTTTCCTTGATTGTTGAAGAAGCGATTTACTGCTCTGTGCAACTTGTTGTACAGCTACTCACGTTTGCAACAATAAACATGAGGCCTCAATTAATTTATTTATTGTTGAACAAGCATTCGTGTTTCCTTTTTCACAACAACTATGTCCTATTCGCACCCACATATTGACGAGCCTGCGCCGTTTGAAGTAAAGTGTCTTTCAATATCAAACATTTGTAATAATTCTAAATTGTATAATTATTTGTAGCCTCCGATCAAGGCGGAAGTTGAATTTGAGTTCGATGAATTAGACGCCATAGAAGTACACTACGAAGAATTCCATGAACCTCAAGAACCAATAAAAGAAAGGGTGCGGAATACTTCGTCCTACGACCATAATAATGTGAAATGCAGTTTTGATTACAAAACTGGATTCAGCGCTTTTGTGGAACGGACAGTTGAATCAGACGAATTTGAAAAACCCTGTCAGAAAGCTGCGTAAGTCCTCCATTTTTTTTTTCACGTGAGAACTAGACCCAAACTCCTTTTCTTCATTTTCCAAAAATTACCCAAAATTTTAAAAAAAGCTTATAATACGGCTATGGATGCATAACGTTTGGAAATAAATTGAAATCAGATTGATGAAGTGTAATTTGTTCCCTAATCTGGCCCGAAGTGCTAGAAAATGTTGAAAATTTTTTTTTCACATAATTTTTTCTGCCCAAAAACAAAAAAACCACTGTTTTCAGGTATCATTTGCCAAATGAATACTACGATACTTTTTTACACTGGATAAATCAACAAGCAGACGATACTGATAAAATGTTATTGGCATTCAGCAAATGCTTTCAGTCAATCGAGTACTTGCTAGATTTGCCTTCATATGCCACAGGAAAATTAAACTTCACCGAACAGCTACCCAATTGTGAGTTGATATGTTATTTTGACCTAATTGCAATTCAAATCCAACATATATCTTTAGTCGTTCATCCGAATCAAAAGATTCAATTGACGATTTTGGAGCTTGAAGGTGATGGCAAGTGGTACGAAACTGATGCGTATTGCGACGCAATGCTACTCAATGTACCCAATAGTGAGTAATTGAGCAGAATAACTTTTAATTAAATTTATTACTTGCAATTGTTTTTAGACAAAAGCGCCAATTTATGCGTCGACATCCTCAAGTTTCGCATAAACAAGTTGCAAAAGTGGATGGCATTGAAACATGCACCATTTGATACTGATGCCGAAGATCAAGACAATGCAGAAGACCTGGAATGGGACCAAGATGCCGCCAATGCCATAGGAAAATTTGTCGAATCAAGTCGCCAACCGGGCCGCAAAATGTGCAACATCCTTTGGAAAGGAGATGATACGGCGATGCAAAGGTATATGTGTATAAAGCATTCATATTTATTTTTTGGGTTCCTAGACCTTCTAATTTTTTTTCGTTGAGCATCATCGTTTATTTAGAACACTAAACTGCCTCAACACCATAAAGCACTTGAGCATGGTGGACTCCAACACCGCAATGTGGCGGTTAAAGTTGAAAGAAAAAGAGACGGGCAATAAGTATATTGATGAAGCCTCCGGAATGCCGCTCCGACCTCTCAATGAAACGGCACCACAGATTAGCGAACCAATTCGTGATCTATTGATTCGTGGAAAACATCGTGATAGCACAGCTACTTGTCGATATCGCGATATAGGCGCAAATTGCAACGACCTGTTTGACTCTTGCCGTCTGAACATGTCTCAACAAGAGGCCGTTCGCCTTTCAGAAACGAATTTTATTTCGATAATACAGGTGATAATATCAACATATTTATATCTTTCAACTCTTACGCTTAACTTGTTTGTACAGGGCCCGCCTGGAATGGGAAAAACATCCACAGCTACTTGTATTATCAGACGAGCATTTGCCCTTGATCAGGGTCAAAAAATATTGATAACAGCGCCTTCAAACACTGCCGTAGACAATATCATATGAGCACTTTTGAAAAGTGTTGAAAATGCAGGCAATGAAAAAGAACGCGTTCAAAATAACATCGTGCGCCTTACCAGCCGAGCTAAGTACTACCAGCCGGACGATGATATTCGACCCTACACAATGCGAGCCGTAGCAATGCAGCCGGAAAATTTGGCATTTTGGTAAAGATTTCTAAACTTTATAATACATAATTTGTTTCCGTCTGTTTAACATTGTACTTGTTTCTATCTTTTTAACATCAGCAAACCAAACTAGAGGCAATGCATCAAAATGAAGTATGGTGTTCGACACCAGACACCACTCACGAAAGACGAAGACAAAAAAGCAGATGCGTGCCTATTCAAATACGAAAAACAGCTACTCAGGTGCAAATATCGTATAATCTTTACGACTTGCAATGGAGCAGCCGATGCCCGCTTAAAACCATGCTTTTTCAAACTGGTATTGATCGACGAAGCAGCCCAGGATACTGAACCAACCACCTTGATTCCCGTTACAAGACTTCACATAAGTGGAAGAGTAATGAACTGGTGAATATTTTCCTTCCAAATACTATGTTTTCCTTTCATTTTCGCTCTTTCAGGTCACCCTTTTAGGCGATCCTTGCCAATTAGGGCCGTGTGTGACTTCCAAAGAAGCAGAACGAAAAGGATTCAGTCATACCCTGTTTGAGCGGTTATACAACATGGATATGCCGTACAAGTTATTGAACCAACAATATTGAATGCACCTGACAATTGGAAGCATAGTCAGTAGTTTGATGTACCAAAATCGGGTACAAAATTGTACCACGAAAGGTAACAATGTGACTCAGTATAGGGACAATGTTTAAAATGATTTGAGTGCTAGTAAATTTTAACGTTTCAACATTTGTGCTTATAGAACAACGCATGCTGCAACTTCCGAAATCATTTCCGACAATGATGACTGGCCATCCCATAGCTTGGATTCATATAGCGAAAGAAGAATCCGCCGATGATAATTTAAGATCTCTGAAAAATATAGGCGAAGCAATTGCTTGTATCAATCTGGCGGCTTCCTTAATTGGACAACACAAAATGCGCTGCGACGACATAGTTATTATAACGTCGTACAGCGCACAGGTTAAACAACTACAAGCAAAAGTAGAGGAAGCATGCAAAGCCATTTTAAATGGCACATATTTGACGAATCACAGCTACTCACGTAGCGAATTATTCGTTGAAGATCTACGTGAAATTCAAATTGGAACAGTAGACGGGTTTCAGGTGGTAAATTATGATTAGTACTTAACTCACAATACATTACTTTAGGGTTTTTCACAGGGACAAGAATCCGACATTGTCATCTACAACATCGTGCGATCAAATCAATATCTGACCATCGGATTCTTGGAAAACTTTAAACGTTTAAACGTCGCAATCAGCCGTGCTCGATGCTTGCTTATTGTCGTTGGCAACGCTACTATGTTTCCATTGTTGGAAGCAGGAAAGTGTTTCATTGTTAACAAAGATCAAATCAACACAGAGGGCCGACGACATTGGCGTAAATTGGTAGAATGGTAGGCAAAAATTGATCGTTTATAAACTTAATACTATTTTAGTATTTTAGTAGTGCATTTTAGAGCAGTTATTCCACTAAATTTTGATGTTTAGGTGTATTAAACATCGCTGCATACTCCATGCCGTTGGCCGTGAAATTTCGCTCCCATTTGGAGCCACTTGGCCTTGCATAGGCGACCAACACGAAATAGTGTTGGTTAGAAGTAAGACAGACTGAGTTATTTTAAGCATATACTAATTTCAAAGTTGCATTTATATCTCTGGGTTTAGAAATGATGTCGACGCCATATACACTGACCATAGGCATACGCGAACATCCAGTAAAGGAATTTCGTCACGTCGTTATGCCTATTTTGGTCCAAAATCATTGCCAAGTGTACGTGGCTCCCATTTCCACCTATGTTGCCGGTTGGGCTGAAATTGTGGTGTCAGATGTACAACAGAGACTCCACGAGTACGTTGTCAACTTAAGTAGGAACAATTTGCAAAATTACGATGAAATGCGACTCTGTAAGTAGTATTAACTGGGACATGTTATACGATTTCAATTGCACTTACAATTTTAACAGCAACAAGAAATTGTTTCATAAACCCGTCTGATGCTAATCGGGGCGTCGCTTGTCGAACTTGGAAATCGCAAATTTTCAAGAACGATTTACAGCTACCCAATTTTATGGACAACTGGCATTATCGGGATGCAAATTACGCCGTATCGCACGGCATAAAAGGTATTTATTTGCCTTACTATGGATATGTTTTCTGTTAGATAGTTTTTATTAGGAAATTAACTTTTCCGAGTCCTGAAACACTTTCGCCGGACATTCCTATGACGATTTTAAAAAAATTTAAAATTTTTTTAAAAATTTTAAAAAATCTAAAAAAATTTTAAAAAATTTAAAAAAATTTTAAAATTTCAAAATTTTGATTTTAACATGTTCCCCTGACCCTGTTGAGTATGTTGAACAAGTTGGCCAACTTTTTTCGACATTTTTGAGTCTGAAATTTAGGTGATCTGTGAGAATATGATCCGGGGTTTTAGGCATGCATGTCTAAAACCCCGATCACTCGGCCACGGATCACTCAATTTTTGAAGTGAAAAATAGTGTTCTGGGTTCGGGAAACTTGTTTTCCTACGTTTCTGAGTACGGCGGACATTTCTATGACGATTTTTAAAAAATTAAAAAAATTTTTGAAAATTTTAAAAAATTTGAAAAAATTTTAAAATTTTAAAATTTCGATTTTAACGTGTTCCCCTGACCCTGTTGAGTATGTTGAACAAGTTGGCCAACTTTTTTCGACATTTTTGAGTCTGAAATTTAGGTGATCTGTGAGAATATGATTCGGGTATTCCAAAAACTCATAATCATTTATTTCAGTTCTTTCGCGACACATTGTTGTGTGGCATATACATTTATGCCACGATATTTTCCGATTGATGGTGGGGCAATTAACCAAATGGCCCTATTCAATTTATGACGAATATAAGAAACAAAATATTTGATTGATAACTGAAGACGGACAAATCGCCACTGTGTACAAATTTATGTGCGGATATTTGACGACCACGCAAGGTTACAGGCCGAAAGAACAGTGGAGCCTCGAAACGGCTTACAATTATTTTGTCCACTGCTTGAGGGACCTATTGGTCAACTGTGCCAGAATGAGTAAAAACCAACAGGCGAGGAAGGAGGCCGATGAATTGGCCAATAAAGCCCGTCAAAGGGGTATACATGTCCCGATGGACGTTTTCTATTAGTTTTTGTATTTTTCCGTATTTTTTTTGTTATTGTTTTTGTTACTAGTCTACCCGTGTTCCGGGTGCCGTTCTCATTTTAATTCGACTTTTTGTATTAGTTTTTGTACATACTAGTCCAACGCAATTTTTCTTTCAAGTAAATTAAGTTTCACATTCTTATTTACTGAGGGAAACTGTAGGGTTGATGGGGAGAGTAGTTTAGTATCTGTAAATAGTTTAATAAGTAACTGGAAGATGCAAACTACATATATAAATAATAACATACAAATATAATTCACAGTTTACTTGATTTGATTTTTTCAATTGCTTCTAAATAATAAAAGTGGAAGACGTTAGTATTTCAGTGTTTCATGATTTTCTAACTAATAATGTACGACAAACACACCGAATCAGATGCTAAATAGTTTTTTCAACTGTAGAAATGTTTTATACAACAATGTGTATGCCTTTATGTTTGTATTTGCCCATGATCGGATCATACGGATCACACTATAACTGAAAAGGCACATGCTAAAAAATTCTTCCAACCCGTAGAAATAATGTTCCATTCAAATGCAGCAAATAGATATACCGAACACGAATATTGTTGTCAAACAGTAGGACAACCCTCGATTCTGTCAATCTGCAGTTAAACCACGCCAATTATCAAATCAGAAATAATGAATTCTATTATTCTGCAGTTAAACCACACCTATTATCAAAGCGCAGATTCTCGAGTTTGGGTGGACTACTGTTTTCTTTAAAATTCCTTTAAACCTTTTTTTATACAACATTCACAACCATCTACACAGTACAAACTAAAAAGACATGCTAAACAGTTTTTGTAACCCGTAGAAATTATGTTCCATTCAAATGCAGCAAATACATATACCGAACACGAATATTGTTGTCAAACAGTAGGACAACCCTAGACTTGTTAATCTGCAGTTAAACCACGCCAATCATAAAATCTGAAATTATGAATTCTGTTCTTCTGCAGTTAAACCACGCCAATTATCAAGTGGCAAATTATGAAGTTACAGGGCTGGACTACTGTTTTTGATTTTTTGATCATATACAGCTTTTTTTAACATTGACAGCTATCTACACACTACAAACTATAAACACATGCTAAATAGTTTTTTCAACCTGTAGAAATAATGTTCCATTCAAATGAAGCAGATTCATATAACAAATGTGAATAATACAACCAAGACAGTAGGTCCGGCTCTGTTAATCTGTCATTGAACCACTATTCCTCATCGAAAAGTGGAAAGCAGGTTTCAAATGCTAAGGGCAAAAAACGAAAAGCAGGTGCGACTACTGTTTTTTAAAATTTGTTGCATTGCAACCTATTTTTTGCATTGCAACCTATTGTGATACTAACATATATCGGATAAGACGGATCACACTACAAACCAAATACTCATGCTAAACTTTTATTCCAACCCCTAGAAATAATGTTTCACTTGAATCCAGTGGATATATTATGTCATCGACAGAAATGCTAACAAGATAATTGGACCAGTCTGTTAATCTGTCGTTAGACCACACTCAGCATATAGCTGTAAGTGGCTTGTAAGGCCAAAGACTAAGCTAAAATTGGCTGGTCCAAATTATCTTCTTTTCTTCTTTTCTCTTTTAAAACTTTTTTTCCATTTCTAACAATTGTGTTATGTGTATTCCGGATAAGACGGATCACACTACAATGTCGGATAAGATGGATCACAGTACAAACCAAATACTCATGCTAAACTTTTATTCCAACCCATAGAAATAATGTTTCACTTAAATCAAGTGGATATATTATGTCATCAACATGAATGCTAAAAAGGTAATTGGACCAGTCTATTAATCTGCCATTAGACCACTCTGAATGAAAAGCTGTAATCGGCTTGTAAGGCCCAAGAGCCAAAGACAGGTTCACTGGTCCAAATTACCTTTCTTTTCTCTTTTTTCTTCTTCTTTTAAAATTTTTTTTCAATTTCAAACCATTGTGTTATGTGTATTCGGGATAAGACAGATCACACTACAATGTCCGATAAGACGGATCACACTACAAACCAAATACTCATGCTAAACTTTTATTCCAACCCGTAGAAATAATGTTTCACTTAAATCAAGTGGATATATTATGTTGTCAACATGAATGCTAAAAAGGTAATTGGACCAGTCTATTAATCTGCCATTAGACCACTCTCAATGAAAAGCTGTAAGCAGCTTGTAAGGCCCAACAGCCAAAGGCAAGTTCACTGGTCCAAATTACCTTTCTTTTCTCTTTTTTCTTCTTCTTTTAAAATTTTTTTTCCCATTTCAAACCATTGTGTTATGTGAATGCCAGATCATACGGATCACACTGCAATGTCGGATCAGACCCATCATACTACAAACCAATAACACATGCTACATTTTTGTTCCAACCGGTAGATATAATGTTTCACTCAAATCCAGTGGATACATATAGTCCTCATCGGAAATAATGGCAAGACAGTAGAACAGCCGTATTGATCTGATGTTAGACCACAATTTGTTGAGCAATCAAATGCTCTTCCTTCGGTTGACTACTGTTTTGTTAAAACTGTTTTTGATTTTGATCCAAAATACTACATCAGTGAGGTGAAATCCAGATCACGACAATTATATGGATCCAGATGACATGCATTTATTCTCTATCGACCCATCGGCATGATGTTTCAATGCTTTTCTCTTCTTTATATACACCTGAAAACGAGACTTCATTATGTAATTGAACATACCGAACAATGATCCCGCATGAATCCCATTTTGATCCCACAACAAAGCAGGAAATAGCTTAACTACTGTTCTATCAGATGTTCAACATCTTATAGATATTATTTGGGATGATGTCACGGTTATTTTTCAATCGTTTTCCAAATTTACAAAATATTCTCTTTGAAAATTATTTTTCAAACTTTCCAAATAAACTTACTATACTTTTTTCTAACCCGTACAAATAATTTTTCAATGAATTGCAGGAGATACATATACCAAAAATGAATTATGTTGTCAAACAGTAGGACACTAGGATGATTAATCTGAAGTTAGACCACACTTAAATGACGAACAATCTTGGCTGGACTACTGTTTTTGAATTTTTTCTCAATAAAACTATGAAAAATTTACTTACTCGTCACGATGGTAAAATAGTAAAAATTTTACTCTGGTTAAAATTTGAAAAAAATTTTGATCCGGATCAAAAATCGTGATCCAGATTAAAATGTGATTATGTGACGTTAATTTACTCATCACGAAGGAAAAATACGAAAAACTATGCAACAATTTGTTCATATAGGGTTATTTGCAATAAAACCGGTTATACAGGGATCCAGATCCCTACACAAAAGTGCAATAAAAATACTTTACATATTCACATATAAAGATACAGATCCGTACACAAAATTTAAATAAACCACTCCACGGATGCAGATTCGTAAAAAATTTGCTGCCTAAACATATAAGGCTGTAACGACCAGATTTGTGTGAGGTACTTTACTTTCAACCAACCGCGTTACGGCGGGGACAAAGGGGCGCGGGCATACGGTTACACTAATACAACGGATGATCGACGGTCGCTTGAACGTCGATAATACAAAACGCGTCTCGATTTATAATACAAAGGGGGGCCTCGGTTTAAGTTGCTTTCGTACAATTGGCCGCTTGCAAATATATAAAAAGGACGGGGCAAGCGCGGAAGTCGAAAAATGTAAAATCACAAGAAGAATAATGAAATCACGCTTTGCTTCTTCTTTTATACGACGTTTTTAACCACTCCTTGGGCGTCGCGGGAGGTCGAGCTTCTGTCCATCTTCTTCCGCCAATCGTCGCTTCCTGCTAGGCTTTTTATGCTTTTCTTAGTTACGCCTTCCTAATGCTTTCCTGGTACTGTATGCCTTCTGTGCTTTGCTTGCTTTCTACGGTGGGCTTGGCCACACCTTTGTGCTTCTGTGCATGCTTCCTGTATCAGTTTCTCTGTATACACATGTTTTGTGGGGCTGCCGCTACCGTTACACTTGAGACTACTGTCTGGGGGGGGGGGGGCTTCTATGTATTTTACCATGTGCAGGTGTTGTTTACGATTTTTATGGGGGGATTACGGTAGCTGTGGAATGTGTAGTTTAGTGTAGGTTCTAGGGGAACAGCTGCCGTTTGTGCAAATTAATTAGGGCATCTTAATTGGGCTACCGGGGTGTGAACGGATCAAAATAAAGTACTTCATGTAATTTTGTAGGAATGTTTGGGTGTGAATCCCAGACACCCTTGAGACGATAAAATGTGAGAATAAAATAATATCTAATAAATGTCTATCACATACAGTATGCTACATATTTACAGTACTGCTTTAGCAGGTACATTACATTTCCCTCCTTCCGGAGTTGAACGTCCTCGTTCAAGGCTTTCGAGGTTGAGGAGGGGTGGGGGCTGTTTCGATAGGTGCTTTCCGAGGATAGAAAGGGGTTGTCTCGTTGACATGTACCGTAAATGTAATATTCTTATGGGGGTGTTTGAGTGTAACGTTGGGGTACATGAAATTTGTAACTGTATAGGGCCCGTTTTGGCGAGGGAGGAATTTGGGAGTCAGCCCTTGTTTACAGGAATGATTTTTGTAGAGAATAAGATCACCTGCCTTGTAATGTATGTTCTGAGCATGCTTGTTATACTGACGGGTATAGTGGTCCTGGGCTTTTTGTAAACTTTTCTGCACGGTTGAGAGTGCTTTTGTAAAATGCGATTTTACATGAAGGGCGTAATCGTCTAAATCGACCATGTAGGAGGTGGGGAAAAAATTTAAGGCTGAGTCTGACGGCAGATCAGCTTGCCTACCGTGAAGTAATTCAAATGGGGGATACGAAGTGCTATCATTTTTATGAATGTTGATCGAAAAAACGGCATATGGGAGATAAGTATCCCAATCAGTGTGATTTGAATTGATGTACATGCGGATATGGGTGGCTAGGGTTTGGTTGCAACGCTCAACTTCCCCATTGGCAATGGGATGGTATGGGGTGGTATGAATTTTCTGAGTATTGCATAGACTAGTGATCCGTGAGAAGCGATCGGACACAAAATCGGAGCCACGATCACAATGGTTGATTTTTGGGGACCCATGACGGCAAACAATTTTGGTTACGAATAACTTGGCAATAGTGGCTGCAGTGATGTCAGGGGTCGGGAATGCCTCTACATACTTTGTGAAATAATCGATGAAAATGACAATGAATCAGTTGCCGTCTTCAGTGAGGGGTAACGGTCCCATGCAATCAACACCAACTCGATCAAATGGGCCAGTCTGCTGAATTGGTACCAGATTTGCATGCACTTTGTGCTGGAGGCTTTCTGTGTCTGGCATGGGTGACAAGTTTTGCAGTAACATTTGATATCACGGCTCATTTGGGGCCAAAAATATTTTTGTCTGAGCAAGTGTAAAGTTTTTCGGGCTGCAAAATGACCTGTGAATTTGCTGTCATGATGTGAGGTTATGAGATGCTGGACTTGTGACTTGGGAATGTATAGTTTTGCTTGCTTGTCGACTATACGAAAGAGGATGTTTTGATGCACTGTGAATTTGATCATAGTAAGGGGGTGTTTTTGGGCGATTTTTGCTAAAATGCTTTTGACAGTTGGGTCAGTGCGTTGGAGTTCGGCAAAATTTTTCTGTTGCTCTTCTTGTTCAGTTGCTTCAGCTTCCAAAACCGAATTGATAGTGGATATTTCGGGGCGGGTTTCTAGTTGCTCAATATCAAAAAATTGCTTTGCTGTCTGTGAGGGGAATCGAGAAATTGCATCTGCGTTGCGGTTAGCAGTGCCTTTCTTAGGTCGAATGTCTAGCTGAATACCAGAGAGGGCTAATCCCCAACGGGCGATGCGAGGGGACGGGTTTTCCTTCTGTAAAACTGCTTGAACTGCTGTGTGGTCAGTGTGTACAATGACATGTTGCTGGAAAAGGTAGGGGCGGAAACACTTGACAAATTCTACTACTGCAAGGGTTTCCAACTCAGTTATCAGGTAGTTGCGTTCTGCGGGTTTGAGTGTGCGGCTCCCAAAAGCAATGGGGCGATCCTGACCTTTACTATCTAGCTGACTGAGAATGGCGCCGATTCTGAGTTTTGAGGCGTCAGTTTGCAGAATAACCGGTTTTGTGAAATCGGGATGTTGAAGGATTGGGGCGTGAATGAGTAATTCTTTTAGCTTAGTGAATGCGTTTTGCTGTTCAGGGCCCCAGGAAAATTCGGAATTCTTTTTGAGTAGGGATGTGAGTGGGCTAGAAACTTGAGAGCAATTTGGGATGAATCTGCGATAATAAGAGGGTAGGCCAAGGAATGACTTAACTTCTTTTGAGCTTTTGGGTGTGGGTATGTCATAGATGGCCTGTACCTTATGGGGATCTGGTGAAATGCCTTGCTGAGAAATCACGTGGCCTAAGTATTGGACTTGGGGCTGGCAGGATTTGCATTTTTGTATGTTTAGCTTAAGGCCTGCTTGTGAGAATTGGGCAAGAATGGTGTCTAAACGTTCCAGCATTTGGGCATGGGAGTCTGCGAATACCAAAACATCGTCGAGATATACAAGGCATGTTGTCCATTGCAAGCCCGAAAGAATAACATCTATTAGCCTTTGGAATGTGGCTGGGGCATTGGTGAGTCCAAAGGGGAGGTAATTGAATTGATACTGGCTGGCTGAGCCATCGAAGGCCGTTTTTTCTCTGTCTGCTTGTGCTATAGGAATGGAATAATATGCATTGGATTGATGGAGAGACGTAAAATATTTCATTCCACGTAGGGTGTCTAGAATTTCGTCTATATGGGGCAAGGGGTAGGTATCTTTTTTGGTTACTTTGTTGAGGCCTCTAAAATCAATGCATAAACGATGGCCTCCATCTTTTTTGGGGACTAAAACTGTATTGGTACACCATGGAGAATCGCTTTAGCTTATGACACCTGCTGCTGCGAGTTGCTCAACTTCGGCTTGTATGATTTGCCTTTCTTTTGGGGAAGTCCGATAAAGTTGTCTACGTACGGGTTGGGAGCCATTGGTGTCAATTGTATGTGAAACAAGGGTGGTTCTACCTACGTCCATTTTGGATTTAGCATATAATGTAGGATACTTGGATAGGGCTTGTAGAAGTTGCGTTTTCTCGGTTTCTGTAAGGTCACTGGAGGTTAAATTAACATTTTCTTTTAACCATGTGAATGTATCAAAACGATTGGGCTGGTTTTGCGTGGATGGGGTTACATTAGCGGAAGCATTTTGTTTTGGGATGTAACATGAGACTGTACCGATGCATGTTCCAGGGTAAAGAGTTTGAGCTGTTTCTTGTGTGTTTAGGACCAATATGCGTATGCGACTGTTTTGGTTTTCAGAGATACAAGCTGGGAAATGGACTTTAGGATTCTGTTTGGGTTTCGGGGTGAATTCAAGCTGTTTGACCTGTAAGTATGATTTGGGTACGGGGACAGTAAATTCCGTTACTGTACAGGGTGGTAATTCTAATTTCTCGTCTAAATAAGTTCCACCACGGGTCGAAAGGGGGCTATATTCTAGGCCATCACAAGGTAGTATGACATTGCCGAATTTGACCTGGGACTTTTGATTGTTGATAGTATATTCCGAAAATCGACTGAGAAAGTTTTTGCCTAGAAGGATGTCTGCTGTGCAATCTTTTTGGACATGGACCATTATTGTTTCCTGGATTGTTTGGGCTGTCACTGTGACAAAAGTGGTCCCTACAAAGTGAATCGGGAGATTATTTGCTGCTTTTGCTTGGACTAGCGGGGGTTTCATGTCTAACTGCAAAATTTGAGCGATGCTTGCATCAATGAGGGAGTAGACTGCACCAGTATCAATCATGCCTTTTGTGATTAATTTGCAGTTAAGTGTGATTGGAATATGAGGGGTATGTTTCTCAGGTACATTTTGGGGTGGTTTGTTTGATCTAGATTGATGAATTTGATTAATAAGTTCGATTGCAGGAGTTCGGGGGGTATCAAAATCGACAAGGACGTATTTCTGCTGCGTTTGTGCCCCACGATGATTAGCTAATTCTAGGAGAGCATGGCCGAAGGATGGGGGGATGGTCTCATGTAAACATCTGTTGTTCAATGGTATTTCATACGCATGTTCATTTGTGGCATGATGCTTGGTAGAGGGGAAATATTTTCGGAGGATGAGAAAAGAATAAAAGATGCCTACAATAACTACAGTAATAACGGCTAGATTGATAATGATCTGCAGGGGTCCTTTGAGCAAATTGTTTAATCGGTCCATGAGACTTTGGGTGGTACCGGTTATTACATGTTCTATGCCTTGACCGGCGCCAGAGAGGGTATTTCGGAGTGCATGGCCAGTGCCTGAGATCATATTGTAAACTGTATCGGAATTGAGAGACATTTGGATGGTGTAATTGACGAGCTTTTTGACGACGTTTTCGAGTGTGTGAGTTTTGTAAATGTATTGTTTCAAAAAGAGTAAGTTGGTTGAAATAGTTGCAAGTTGATCATGAAAAATGGCGGGTGTATTAAAATGGAAAAGGGAGAAATTTTGGTTCCAGACGATTTCTAAGGGTAAATTTGTGACATGCGGGGATCCTGTTTCACTGACCCATGTATTATTCTGTTTGTAAAGGGCTACATGCTTGTGATGGCAGTCAACGGTTTGTGAAAAAGGGGTCAAATCGTTGCCTCCTGGATTTGAAAACATGAGTTCGGTTCCTACGAGAATGGGCAAAAGTTTGTAGCATGTTTGGTTGGTTTTGTGGTTATAAAAGATTTTAGATGCATTTACTTGCTTGCAGGGCCAGACTGTGAGGGCTTCTCCTGTGAATTCTGCTATGATGTCAGTTCGCTGTAGAAATGCACGCGCTCCAAGGGTTGCATCAAGGCGCAAAATTTGCCATACGAGATCAAGGTGACGCTGTGCCTGTCTGCATAATTCACTCCATACGTTTTTGAAATTTTGAATTTCGAATTCCTGGATTTTGTCTGCTAGATAATTTAGTTTCGCGTTAATTGGTTCAAAATCATCAAAATCGTAGAGTGTAGTATGAGTTTCGTTGGTTTTTGGGGTTAAGAATGCATTACGATGTGGTGTGCTTTTGTCTAATTGTACAATAATGCCTTGTTCGGTTAGAATGCTGTCTTGGATTTCTGGGCAGTTGGGGTTCGAAAAGAGCGTGTTTTTAACCGAGAATGCACCTTGTAGCTCTTCTATTATCATGTGGACTTGCGTGAGTTTGATGGGATGTGTGTTTTTGTATTCGAAGGGGCATAAGTTTTCAAATGCTGTTTCATTCCAAATAATGGATCCGTCAGCTGTGACACAATGACCTGATGTCGGTTTGCATGACCCCAGGTCACCTAATGTACCTGTCATAGATTTTCCATTCCAAGATGCTATTTGTCCTATTTCTATGATGACGTTAGTGACCGAGGTACAGTGGTGTGTACAACACCATGTGTATTCTACGCTTAGGGAGTTGTTTGTTGACCAAAATCCTGGTTGGGTTTTGTATAATTTTTGACCGTTGTGTTCTTTGTCTATAACGATTGCCTTACAAACATGTGGGGTTAGATTTTGCATTTCGGTTTGGTCGAAGACAATACCTTTTGATCCAAAAAATCCTGTATTAGTACAAATTTTCCGTTTGCGAACACTGCATTTGTATGCATCTGTAATGTGGGGCTTAGTGGAGGGTATATAGATTTTTCCGAATGTCTGTACGGGTTTGTCTACTGTGGAAGGCGGCATGCATGATACAAGTTTTGGTATGCTGACTGAGTGACCACTCAATGAGGTTCCACACATCTGAAATTGGGCACTACATGATGTGGGGATTATTATACAAAGAAAAATACAAAACATCGGCCATTAGAATGTTTTAGTGGAGGCGGCGGGGCACTGTGTTTTTTCGCTCTGCTTGATTTGGCGTGGCGAGTGTTGTCCTTTTGCGATTTTGAGCTGGGGGGGTGGCTGGTTTGAAATCTGAACATTCTGTAAAAGTTGGGAATTGGAGTCATGGGATGGGGTTTGGGTTTGCTTACTTGTGGGGGTCTGTAGAAGTGTTTGGTGGGGGCGAAATTGGTAGGGTTCGGGGGTCAGGCCATGGAGAAGGGATAACAAGTCGGGGCCTGCTTTCGATGGGGTTTCAGGGGCGGTGGGCGGCGTGGTGTCTTGCTTGGGGGGGATCTTGTAGCCTACGGGTATGGTGGGTGGCGATTTTTCGATTTTTGCGGCTTCAGGCGTGGGGGGTGGTGACATGGCGCACCAGTCGGGTACGTCCAGGTCGAGGACGTATTCGTCACTACGGCGGTGGGTGTTGGGCATGATGGTTCCTAAAGTAGTCTGAGGGCCGTTAGTTATGGCGGGTAATTTTGAGTAAAATGCAGGGTCATCAATGTCCATGAGGGATTGGGGTTGCCTGTACTCAATGCAATTTTGAATATTACCACTTTGCTGATTCGGACAGTACCTGCTTGTATGACCTCTCTGCTTGCATATAAAACATTGAAAATTGGAGTAGGGTTTGGAAAGGCAGTTATCAGATCTATGTCCTGTTTGGGAGCAGTGGATGCATCGGCTTTTACAATCACGCGTACTGTGATTATTACGAAAACAGATTTCACATGATTTACGGGTGCCTACTGGTTTACAATTACGAGCTACGTGTCCAATTTGTCCACACTGGAAGCATGGGGGTTGCCTAGGGGTGGTATTGTTCCTGTAAGCATTATTCCTGCTGAAAGTTTTGTTACTGAAATTGTTGTAGCTACTCTGTTGTGGGGGTTGAGGTTTTTGTTTGATCTGCAACTGTAAATCTTTTACTTGTTGTTCTAACTGATGCAAAAGATCCTGTTGGTCTGTATTTTTGGTTAGGGAAAAGATGGGTTTGGGTTTTGGGGGTATGAAGGGAAGGGCGTTAGATTTTAACTCATTTCTAAGAATTTGCTGTTCGATGTAAGCTGCTTCGTCTGACATTTCTTTTAAAGTTGCGAACCATCTATACTTAATTGCTTCCCTGATTTCATTTTGCATGCCTTCTACAAAGAGGGGTTTTATGATCATTTCTCGTGCGTCTGTGTTAAAGTTAGGGTAGGCGAGGGTTGCGAGATGTTCTAGATCAAATAAGAATTCTGTTACTGTTTCTGATCGCTTTTGCTTTCTTTCGCGTAAAAATTGTTGATGTAGCTCATTATCTCTTTTGTTTGGGAAAAATGCCTGTAATGGGACTTTATACTGCTCATATGTGTGGGGAGGGTTTTCGGAATTTGCTAAACTTTTGAATTTTGCCAACGCGGCTCCTCCTAAATGAATTTCTAAACATGCCAACTTTAACTGTACGTCTGTATGTTTCATGCCTTGGAGTGCCATGAATTGTTCTAATCTTTTGTTCCATTCACCAAAATGTTGGGTCACGCCGCCCATGAATGATTTGTGTGAGGTACTTTACTTTCAACCAACGGCGTTACGGCGGGGACAAAGGGGCGCAGGCGTATGGTTACACTAATACAATGGATGATCGAGGGTCGCTTGAACGTCGATAATACAAAACGCGTCTCGATTTATAATACGAACGGGGGCCTCGGTTTAAGTTGCTTTCGTACAATTGGCCGCTTGCAAATATATAAAAAGGACGGGGCGAGCGCGGAAGTCGAAAAATGTAAAATCACAAGAAGAATAATGAAATCACGCTTTGCTTCTTCTTTTATACGACCTCTTTGGCCACTCCCTGGGGGTTGCAGGAGGTCGAGCTTCTGTCCATCTTCTTCCGCCAATCGTCGCTTCCTGCTACGCTTTTTATGCTTTTCTTAGTTACGCCTTTCTAATGCTTTCCTGGTACTGTATGCCTTCTGTTCTTTGCTTGCTTTCTACGGTGGGCTTGGCCACACCTTTGTGCTTCTGTGCATGCTTCCTGTATCAGTTTCTCTGTATACACATGTTTTGTGGGGCCGCCACTACCATTACACTTGAGACTACTGTCTGGTGGGGCTTCTACGTATTTTACCGTGTGCAGGTGTTGTTTACGATTTTTAGGGGGGGGATTACGGTAGCTATGGAATGTGTAGTTTAGTGTAGGTTCTAGGGGAACAGCTGCCGTTTGTGCAAATTAATTAGGGTATCTTAATTGGGCTACCGGGGTGTGAACGGATCAAAATAAAGTACTTCACGTAATTTTGTAGGAATGTTTGGGAGTGAATCCCAGACACCCTTGAGACGATAAAATGTGAGAATAAAATAATATCTAATAAATGTCTATCACATACAGTATGCTACATATTTACAGTACTGCTTTAGCAGGTACGTTACAAGGCTGGGTAAACATATATGGCTGGGAAAACATATATGGCTGGGTAAACACGGTTATTTGCAATAAAAGTGGTTAATGTTTGCTCAACTAACATTATACATGGATCCAGATCCGTACACATAATTGCAATAAAAAAAATCCTAATACACATGCATTTATTCTCTATCATCCCGTCGACGTGATGTTTCAATGCTTTTCTCTTCTTTATATACACCTGCAAAAGAGACTTCATTATGTAATTGAACCAACCGACTAAAGATCTGGTACCGATCCGATTTTGATCCAATAACGAAACAAGAAAGCAACATCAACGGCTTAACTACTGTTTTATCAGATGTTCAACATCTTCTAGATGTTATTCGGGATCATGTCGTGGTTGTTGTTCAATCATTTTACAATTTTCTTTTCCGAAAAATTTTACTCTAGGTGAAAAATTTGAGAAAAAATCGTGATCCAGATCAAAATCTGATAATGTGACGTTAGTTTACTCATCACGAGCAGAAAAAACGAAAAATTTTACTCAAGGTAAAATTTAAAAAAAATTTTGATCCGGATCAAAAATCGTGATCCAGATCGAAATCTGATTATGTGATGTTAATTTACTCATCACAACGGTAAAATACGAAAAATTTTACTCTAATTGAAAATTTGGAAAAAAAAAATTTGATCAAGATCAAAAATATTGATCTGGATCAAATTCTAATTCTGGATCAAATTCTGATAAAATTCTGATAAATTCCCCATAAGTTTGGTTTGAAAATACTGATCACGACGAGAAAATTCGAAAAAATTTGATCTAGATCAAAAAATTTTGATATGGATCAAAAATTTTGATCCGGATCAAAATATCATGATCCGGATCAAATATTCGGGTTCCCGATCAAAAATTAATACATAGAAACCCGATCTGTGGAGGGTGATCCGTGATGAAAATCCGGGTTTTAGACTAATTTCCCACGGATCCAGATCACTGGACTGATCCGTCGTGATCCGGGTTTTAGGCACCTAAAACCATGGTTTGGCCAGCCAAGCCCCCGATCCGTGGTGATCCGGGTTTTAGACACCCGATCCGGATCCGTGGACCCGATCCGGGTTTTAGTGCTACCTGGCGTACAGTCCAGATCACAAGTAACGTGTGTTTTTGCTTGTGGGTTGCTTGTCACAAGCACCAATTTGGCAAGCGCTTGGCAAGCAGTCCACAAGCGAAGCACTTGTGGATTGCTTGTGGAATGCTTGTGGGTTGCTTGTCCAAGCGCTTGTGAGTCGCTTGTCGAGTGCGTGTAGGTTGCTTGTGTCACGTGCCGACGGATTTCGTCGAACGTCACGTGATTCACATCACAATTTTTCATTATGTTTTTCGTTATGTTTTGTGTTACAGTAATTTACATCAATTTTGCGTTTCGTTTTTATACTTTTTACATGCAATTTATGTGTGTACTTTTTATGTTTATTTTTGTTGCTTTCGCGCACATTTATTTCCGTTTCGATTTATTATTTTCAATCGCACACGTAGACTACGGTATGTGCCCGCTAGTCAAGAATGTCCGTTAGAGATAAGCTCTCCGAGCTCATCGCTGTAATTAGAGCACAACGTGCACTTCTTATCAGTAAAAACTAGCGACGTTTCACAACGTGAAACGACTAGTTGAAATTCTCACTAGTGACGTTCCTATGTTAAGCATGGAGAGTGAAAACTCGCCCCAATGCTTAACGTTGTGAACTGGAAAATGTCTATGTGATCATAGGCATCTTCTGCAACGATTTCCGCTGCAGAAGTTAGCTTGGGGGAGTGTTAACTCCGCCCAAGGCATACTGTAGTTTATGAAGCCCTTTAAAAGGGCATGTTTTGTCTTTTTTACGCACTCTCTTTGAGCCTAACTGGTTTTTCGTCATTTAGCTTCACGTCGCGTCCGCCGTCGATATATTTTATTATATTTTTATTGTTGTCAACTGCGTTGCCGTCACACGTCGAATAAATTACCATATTCGGACCCCGACCTACACATACATACATGGCCTACAGTAACCCGACCGTAGGAACCCGTCCCCGTCGCCGTTAATTGTAGAGACCCGTCGTCCCTCGCCGAGAAAACGTTAGTGATCGCCGCCTGCCGTTTAGCAGCCGCCGAATCCCCCCGCCGAATCGCTCGGAGTTCGTTCCCACATCGCCGTCCGTAGGACCCCGCGTTTGACCCCGAACCCGTGGCCCAGCGCCGAGTAATTTGAGAAGAGGTGCCGTAAGTCTTCTCAGGGGTTATTGTTATTGAGGGTATATTTGTGGGAGTCTCCCCTAAGCTAGTTTTCCCTCGGAAGGACCCTCAGTTAAGAAAGCCCTCAGACCCTTAAGGTCAGGGCCAATAAAGGGGATTTAGGTTAACAATCGGGTCCCCTACAGTAAGCCATTCTCCGAATGGCACCGTCCCCCATTCCGTAGAATGAGGATTAGGGATTGACACCCCCGACCCGGCCGCGTTGTCCATTATTCTACAGCATTAACCCCAGGACAAGGCCGAGGTACACCATAGGTTTACCTGTGGTAGTATCAGCTGGGTTGGGTTCCCGAAGTAGATAAACCATAACGGAGCCACCCAACGGGGTCACAGCATGCCACTTCCAGTGACATGGCCATATTACCTATGGGATATGGTATGGGTTTCCCATTAATGTGACTGATCACCACTTCGTTTAATGTGACATGGCTCCCAATTTCTACTTAATGTGACATGGCGAGGCTGGAAAATCGACCTTAAGTCTGACTCCACAGTCCTTGGGAACGAACCTTTTAACCTTTTGAGTGAGATACCTCTTTCAATTAGGTAAATTTTCGATTTGAGTAGGGGAAACCTCCATCAGATCATGAGAATCGCCACTTGAGTGGGGAAACCTCTCTCAGGTCTGCTGATTCGCTTCCAAAGTGGGATACTGACCCTTAGGATGAATTTTTTTTGCCCTCATGTAAGTGGATACGCCCGTAAGAAGGTAGACTACCCCTTAGGTCGGAATAGGCCCTTATATTCGAGTTTAATGCCAACTCAGATAGCACCGCATTTGAGTAAAACTTAATTACTGTAGGTCGGGATTTGCCCCACGCGTGATTAAATTAATGATTCTTGCGCGTAATTAACCCCTTATGAGTATACTAGCTCCCGTAAGCTTTGGTTAATCCTCTGGTATCGATTTTTCCCCAGACTTAATCCCCACGCGTCATAAAATTCCCAGAGTTGAGTAAATCGAGTATTCTGCCGTAAATGTCCTCTGAGCTTTCATCTTCCTCTTTCTTTCTATTTTTCCCCCTAATTTGGGCCTCCATTCACTGCGTGTGATCGGATAGGTTACTGTAGCGCTGTAGGCCTTTTGGTTACAGTATGACTGCGATTAGCACGTACTCTAACTACAGTATACCTGGGTACGGGTACTTGAGTATCACAACCCATGAGGTTTTCACAGCCCCTGAGGGTTTCGGGATCTCCGATCACGAGGTACAGTAACCCTTCCACTCTTGATTCTGGACGTCGAGTGTGGTCGTGAGTTGTTATCTGTGTCCGGTACGTGTGTCAACACACTTTTTCAAAACTTTTCTTATCTTCACTGAGCACTAGCCAAGTTGCTCATTTTTCCGGCCAAACAAGCCAAAATTTTACTGTTGACACATATGACACCGTACTTAGCAGATCACATCGCTTATCTCTAGGGCCTCAAATTTTAATTTTATTTACTTTACTTTTTATTTCTTGGTCTTCTATGCGTAGCGTGTGACCCAATTATAATAACTTTTTCACCTAATAAATTTTCTTATCTACAAAATCAACTCAAATAAAAACTTATAACCCACTTTTCTTTTCTTTCCCTTTCTAACCAAACAAATTAAAATTTATCCTTTTTCCTACCAAAAAAAAAAAAAAAAAAACAAACCCAAACTTTCTCTTTTCACTTCTATTCAAATTTTTTCCAAACAAAACTTTTTCTTTATCGGTCACACATACGTCATAGTTGGCAACCGCTCAGTAGGTCATTTCTATTATTTTTTCCACTACTGCACGGTCTTCTTCTCCTTCTTTTTTCTCTTCTGTTTCTAGGTGGTTGCAAGTGGTGAGGATCTTACCGATCGGGACCACTGACGTCAGCAACAACTACTTATTGGGTTGTTGTTATGAGGTGTTGTGTCTTGTGCGACCCCACCTCTGACGTCCGCAACTACCTCACATGCTGCTGTTGCACTGAGACTTGACTAGCGGGGTCATGCTTCTGACGTCAGCAATGGCCACATATCAGGTGGTCATTAAGGGGTTGAAGGTTCCCCGTGTCCTCCCCCTGCGTCTGCAACAGCTGCATCCCTTGCTGTTGCTTTAAGGGGTGGGCGGCCCTCCGGCTCTACCTCTGACGTCAGCAATGGCAACGTAACAGGTTGTTATTGCAGGATGGTGACCGTATGGCACTGTCTTCCTGACGTCTGCAACAGCAGAGGCTCGTGTTGTTGCACTAGGATTGGTCGGTTATTCCGACTTCAGTCCTTGACGTCAGCAACAACAATGCACCGTATTGTTGTTCGTAGATGTGAGGCCTTACAAACCTCACATCTGGCGTCTGCAACAACTGCATCTCATATCATTGTCGTAGGATAACTGAGACTCAGCTATTACCTTTTGACGTCAGCAACGGCGATGCTCCGTGTTGTCGTAGCAACGTTGCTGGCCTAGGGCCCTATCTACTGATGTCCACAATGATAAATCTCTATTCCAGTATCGGAATTAAGACTGTACAGTCTTATTCTGGCGTCAGCAACGGCGATGCCCCGTATTGCCGTAAGGAGTTTGTAGCCGTAGGCTCTTACTTTTGGCGTACGTACTGCAATATGAGATTATGGCACTTACATCCCAGTTACCTGAGGTCAGCACCGAGTGTGGTGGTGTGTATCACATCTTTTGACGTCAGCACCGGGTTACTGTGGGTTTCCAAGATGCCACTTGAGTTCTAGGTGATGATTGTAGTATTATTTTCTCACCTACGGCTCTTGTTTTAGGGTTGTGTCTGTGTGCTACCGGTGCCTGGGAAACATCAGTAGACATACTCACGCAACCTGAGATGCACTCGGTCCGTGGCACTGATCAAGTTGTCCGCAAGGGTAGCGGCACTGATGGATCAACACGTGACTACTCTTCTAAGCTTTAACTGTAGGTTCGAACGGGTTTACATTCGGCCTCAGCTGGGTTGGTTGTCCAACATACGCAACCATTGGGCATTTGCAGTCGGTACTGCCTGTGTCCAACAACTGCAAGGGTTGACAACCTTCTTGTAAATTTCTTATCTAAATTCTCACATTTCTCTCTCATCTATGATCTTCTTTAGTGTCCCCACCAGAATAATTCCTCAGGAATTACGGCACAGCCACTGGTTGGGCCTAAGGTGTAAAAGACCCCTCTGTAATCATTTCTTTACACTCAAACGCCTTCGTTAGCTGGCCTAATAATGTCCGCACTAGAGTCGCCCTTAATCCTGAGTTCGCCTCCGTTGGTTTGTCCCTTAGCATAATATTACCGCTAGTCCGCCTAAGCGAAGGTGTTCGAGTCCGCCTAAACACATTACAACTAAGTCCGCCTTAGCACCTCACTTTACACTCACTTATTTGAGACAGACTGTACCCCTGATCTCAAGATGCGTTGAGCCTAGCCTCGATTCATAGGAGGAAGCCTGCATTTCCCCACCTCCACCACCGGCACAGCTGGGCCAAGGACCCCCAAGCCCTCTTACTGACTGAGTGTGTCAGAATAGCACCCTGGTACCTGGTGCTCTTATATCTCAACTGGTGACCTGCGATCCTCACTTCATCTCAGTGAACGGAAACCCGGCCCCCAGCTGTATATAATACTCCTGGAGAGTTCCCGTTCTGTTCAAAATGTGCATTCCCGTTTTTGGGCACGGTTGTAGCATACACGCGAATGACGTCCTCCCGGGATCCTCCTGTCTAGTCATCACACTTTTCAGAGTTCGCAATTGCTCCTAGTGAGTGAGGCCGATTGCGTAATAGTGCGATTCCCTTTGCGTAGTCTGGTTTGTAAACTAATTTTGTCCCTATCTATTAGCACCCACTAAGTTTACTTTAAGTTGTCCCCCTTTACTTATTAATTCTTAAGCTACTGCATGCGCTACTCCTGGTGAGTAGGACTTTGTCGGTTACGAGCCCTCCCATATCCCAAAGTTTGTAAACTAGTACAACGGACCTAACCTCCAGATAAAATTCCCTTTTGAGCGGGTTTATCCGTACGCCCTCACGTCGGTTCCTTAATTTTATGGTTCGGAGTCCCACCACTTTTCTTTCAAATGTATTATACTTTTGGTTCAAATAACCGGGTCTTGCCCCATTCATCTCTAAAGTTTGGGTCCACTTCTCCCTCTCTTTACACTCGGGTTATCCCCACTTTACCTACGTAGGTGACCAGATAAATTCCCTTCTGAGTCAACCTATCTCTCCGCGTGGCTGTTCTGAGAGCTAAAACCTTGTTCTTTTCTAGCCCCATCGCTGAGTGGCCGCTAGATATTGTAAAGAACAAGCGTTACAGCCTCAACACGCCGTCGCGCAAACGATCTCGTACTTCCCGCGCTTCCTCGCCACGCGACTACAAAAGTAACTCTTACTTTACCTCTACAAAATAGAGACACCTAGACGTTCCTGTCGACTTAGTACTAAGTTTAAGCAGACAAGTGAACCCCTCTCTATTCAGTTTGATCGAATAACTTCACAGGCACGATCATCAGTCTTAGATACCTTACAGGAAGACGAATTCTCATCTATGAAGTCAGAAATTGATTTACCTTCACAGATTGAGAATAAGGTCCAAGCTGCATTTGAGAATGCCCTTGGACCACTCAACCAAAAGCTAGAGGCTATGAATGGCAGAAGGCACCCTCCTGTGTCCAGCTTCATGGCCCCTCCTGCCTTTTCAGGTGCTTTTGGTGAGTCCATAACGGATTTTATATCCCACTTGACCCGCTTCTTTACACTTCAAGGGGTAACAGAAGCGGATCATGCATATAAAATCGCGTTTTTGGAGTCTTGCCTCACAGGTCCTGCTCTGGCATCCTACCGGGACTTTAGCAGTGGTACTCCGCAGCCTACCCGCTACGAAGAGTTCACAGCTTTTCTTAGGAGAGACTTTCCAGTAGGGCGTGATTCAGATCTGCATCAGCAGTTGATCCAGGATCGCCTGCAGAAGCCGACTGAATCCGCGATAGTCTACCTTGAGCACCTTAAGAGACTGTCCAGGGTGGCTTATCCGGATCTCGCGACTGACGTTAGGGATTCTATTATTAAACCTATCTTTCTGAGAGGGTTGAGACCAGTCCTTAGAGATAGTATTAAGTTCAGGGAGTTCACAACTCTTGAAGAGACTCTCAAAGCAGCCTGTTACGCGGAATCACAGATTTTTCGGGATGAGATTAAATATACTGCCCCCCATCTAATGCTGTTTTCTCTTCAGAACAAAGGACCGCCGACAACATCAGGTCAATGTCGAATCAAAGGAGCACCGCTCAACGTCCATCGGCCACGCCGTCTGACGAGGTTCGACGTTTACAATCGGAGATGGCCCGGCTCACGGCTCACATTGCGGGACTTACGGCTCAGCAATCGGCGCCGCCTTCGAGAAATTCGACGCCGTCATCGACGCCGTCGACACATGTCCAAACCGCCGGCGATCGCCCGTCAGGGGCACATCTACAGATGTGCTCCTACCATGGACGCTGCACCCACAACGACGCTACTTGCTGGGCGCAAAATCCCAATAGCGCCGGCCCTAGCACCGCCTCCGCCACCGGCGCCAGCCGTTGCTATTTTTGTCGAACGAGGGCGCACCCGACTGACCGATGCGACAGACCCTGCCCGCATTGTCGAAAACTACGAGTGCACCGGGCAACGGCTTGCCCCAATCGAAATTCGACACTGCCTGGTGAGACTAATTTTGGTAATTCTGGTTACTCTCCTCAGGGGGCAAGTGGAAATTTTCGGAGGTATGCTAATCCAACTCCTCACGGGACAGGGAACCAATATCGGTCACCTCCACGGCAAAATAATGCTGTAGGGGTTACCGACGGTCTTCTTCACCCAGATTTATTTGATCTGGATGATGAAGTTTTGGCTGAACACCTGGCGGATCGCTCACAACTGTGTTATCCTGTCTGCGTAATCAGTATTGGTTTTTCAGCCACGGCAGTGGTTTCGGCGACCCCGTTGTCGACTTTTCCGCCGCCACCACCGAAATATGTGACGCCGGTCAACATAAACCCATCAGCGACACCGAAAACGACTGGCGACGTCAGCGTAATCGCGTCGTATCGACCGACGGAAGGTACAACGGCACCACCGGCACGTGTTATCAACCAGGGACCGCCGCCCGGAATTCCCACGGACTCCGCGTTGGAGGTCGTCGGTCAACTGGAATCGATGAATCTGATAGGTAAACTGCCTTCTTTTTCTGAAGTTTCAAGTTCAAAAATTAGAGATCTTTACAAGTCCCCGGCTTTAATGATTTCTTGTTTACAGATTCCTCATCCGTCACCGACGCGATGCGGGCTGTTTGGTCAACCGATTTGGCCAAAAAGTATCCGCACCTCCCCTGGGCGCTACTCAACGAGCCGTTCGAGGTTGAGGCGCTTACGGCCGCCGACGTCATGCTATCGGCACCGGCGGTGTTGCGGATTTTGGGACCCGACGTCGCTCGATGGGCGCTCGAGTTTATCGCCGACGGAACTATTCGCGCCACCCCGGTGGACAAGATCCTGTTGGACGGTGAACCGTCATCACCGGCAGTGGACGCTGTCCGCCGCGCTGTGGAAAAGGCCAGTCGCAACGTGCGGCCCACAGCAGTTGTTGCAACGTCACCGACGACAACGACGACGGGAGCCCAAACTCTGGCGGCGATTGCGCCACAGCAACCGGTCGCCAACGCCTTTGGAGAACCGTTGCCCGCCATTCACAACGCCGTCAATGTCACGGAGGCGTCGCCATTTCCGAGGGCTACCGTCCCGCGGTCCCCGAAGATTGGCGTTCTTCGAGAAGTCCACCCCCGAGGAGGCTTGGTCATCGACTTCCCCGGAGAAGAGCCCGCGTCATCCGACGATGACGACGTCGAAGAATGAAGCCGCCTGACGGGTGAAAAACGTAAATTTTGGTGTAAATTTGCAGACACCGTTTGTAAATATTTTGTTTGTAATAAATTGGGCCTTCGTGACACTACTGTTCTTAGGACTGAGCTCTGCAACACATGCTACTCAATACCAATTTTGTGGTCTTTCAAGAAGCGGTCATCCACTTGAGTTACCTCAAAAAGTTGAATGCAAACCACCAAAATCTTCGTGGAGTCCACGACGCATGAATGTTACAGTATATGTACCTATTTCTGATCCAATCACGACTAAAGCATGGAAATGTACCTTGCGGAATCGTAAGGTATGCACAAACACTGGTTTTTTCGGATCTAGGGGCATTACTGCGGACGTCATTACTACTCAGCACCTCGCGCCTGCGGCGTGTACACTAGCACATCGCACAAAGGTGTTTGGTTTACAAGAGCTCGTGGAAATACGTCCTGGCTTTTATAGCACTAACCAAACACTGGAGGTGATGTACTCGTGGTGCTGCAATGACGTCTGCAAGACAGTGACTAACCTTTTCATCGAGGAGGGACAGGTCGCTTCGTGGGATGGCACTACAGCTCTAAGTACCTTAGGAGATGTAGGTGGATGCAGTCCCACTGCAGGTCAATGCACTACTCTAGACGGGGTAATTGTTTGGCCTGCCACAAACTTTACAGCACAGTGCCATTATCGGCCACAAGGTAATTACACTGCGTCTGTATCAGGGAACCACATCATCATCGATGATTTGCAGGTTGCCCTGAAGATCCCGGGAAACTCTCGTGTGTTTCGACTGTGTCCTGACCTCCGGTTGAATACAGTACGAACGGATCAGGGTCTTCTTCTACGCATCCACGGAAGATTTAATTTGACCCAGAGGTTATTCAGATTGGCAAAGGACTCCGTCCCTGACCCCGTCAATGCCAAACTGAATTACCTGGCTCAGCAGATCAAAGAGTCAGAAATTAACAATTTTCTATTCATGTGGCTAGAGTTGTGTTCTCACGCTCAACGCTACCTTGATCTGACTTGGCAGTTGCTTCGTTTTGACCCTACACTAGGAGCCCGGGCATTCCTTCAGAGGAATGACCTGACGGCGGAATTTACGGGTGAAGCACTGACAATATGGCCGTGTCAAAAGGTCAACGCCACTTATGTCTATCATTCATACCGAGTGGGAGACACCTGTTACAAGTATCTACCCGTACAGGTTGGCGGTACCATTTATTTTGCCACCCCCGGTGGCCCAGATCTCACTAAATTCAGTCCAAAGGTGCCCTGTGACCACCACTTTACAGGGATTTTCCGAAATCGCTCTGGCTGGTTTACTGAATCTGGCACGGTCCATGTGAGCCATATTCCGCTGGAGCTGTTCTGGAAACAGCGCTTCAACGTCACTCACTTTGACGCTCCTGCGCTCTTTTATGATCAGTTGGCAATGACCCCTTCTAGTTTTGCTTTCTTTAAACAGTACGTTTACAAGACTGAGCAAATTGAAGCGGTCTTGAACCGGTTGGTAAACTATACGGCTGGTTTATCCCTACAACCAGATACCCTGTATCAGGCGGTTGCAGGGGTAGGGACTGACATCAGAGCCTCACTGGAAGGTGTTGGTCTGGCAGCAAACCATGTGATTACTGGTCAGCAGCACAACCTCATGCAGGGCTTACAGTCTCTTTTGAGCGGACCAGTGCAGCTAATCTTTAACACACTTGTTGCCCTGGCAGTACTGGCCGGTACAGGATTCCTCATCTACGTCGGGATCTCCTATTACCTCAGTTACCGCCTGCGCAAAAGACAGGTTCGGTTTGTTAGCCAATACTCTCCGTTGAACCTCCTCCGGAAAGTTCAGCGTTGGGTAGGTTTTCATTACGTACAGAACGATGTGCCAACCCAGTTAGACAGGATCACCCCGTGTTTTGTTGTACTGGTTGACCACAAGGAAACTCCAGCTTTCCTTGATACTGGTTGTCCACGGACTATCATTAGTCAGCGCCTTCACCAAGCGCTGATCAAAGAAAGTCCGAAGGCGGCGATGGCCTTCCAGCAACATCACGACTTTAATCCATTGATGAGTATCAATGGTAAAGCTGTCCATACTCTCCTTTCAGGACCGTATGAGATAATGTTGCCGGGAACCCGTCAGCCACACACACGAGTGGATATACATCTCCATGTGTGTAAAACTACGTCTCCTTTCTGGGCACCGGTCGATCTGATTCTTGGATTGGACTTTATAGAACAATTCCAGAATATTACGTTTGACTACCAACAACATGTCTGTCGATTAAACGCGGTAGAACTGCCACTTCTGTTGACAGCAGCTGAGATTGACCAGATCGAACCCTGGTGGGAGAACACACGTTCACTGTCAAGGGCTTCCCACAGGCCCGGGTCTCGATCAAGATCAAGGACTTCGTCCCTTTCTCGGCCACACTCGCGAGCTTCCTCCATTGCCTCATCCCGTGGGTCAACCAGAGGAAGTAGGACCTCTTCTAGACGGGCTAGTGGCCATTCCATGGCCAGGTCAGGGTCAAACTGTCCTCGACCCCCGCCTGGAAATTCTCCAGTTACACTAGAGAAAGGCTGTTTTCGCGAGCCTAGTGACTCTGATGCACCTGCATCTCCTGTACTAGAGGTGCCACCACTCTCTGATGTTGAGGTTGAATCACTAGGAGCTACTCAGAGCTCAGGAGAGAGATCAGATCATGTACTCACTGTTCAGGTCCATCCAACTCCTAAGGCCAATCCGGAAACATCGGTTGGTTATGCTCTGGTAGGTTTACTCAGACGCACTGGCTTACCCATACCGAGGCGAACCAATGCGCCAGAGTCGAGCTTTGATGACTCTGTACCTGACCCAGGTCATGTAGTATCAGCTTTCTACCCCACTGAAATGAGGACCCCTCATATCAAGGTTCTACTGAACAATTGGGTAGAAGCCAAAGCTCTAATTGATACAGGGGCAGTTTTCTCGCTCCTGGATCACAAGTTGGCGGTCCAGTTACCCGACTTGGTACTCACAGAGACTAGGGCTCGCCCCATAGCAGCCAATGGGTCCCCGATTCTACTGCTAGGCTCTGCCTATGTCACGGTGACAGTGGCTGATGTCTCTGAATGGATTCAAGTCCAGGTTCAAGAGAATTGTTCAGCTGAACTAGTCTTGGGGACGAACTTCCTCGGACGTTTCAATTGCGTCAGCTTGAGCTGGGAGAAATCCTTTCTCCAGTTCAAGGAACTTCGAGTTCCGTGTGAAGGCCTCATCCACAATCCACCTTCTGCTCGTGGGGCACTACCCTTGCAGGAGTTGATTGTCCTTGAGCCTCGCTCGCTAACACAATTCACTGCACCCGTACCTTCAATATATGCAACTGTGCCCGAAGTAGCTTTCTTCCCTAAGCCTCTTTTGGGTCAGCAACGTAATGTATACTTTGCTGGTACTGTGAGTACTGTGACCAATGGTCGCATACCCATACAGGTAGTTAACCCCAGTACACAGGCGGTGGTTCTCTACCCACACACGACCATCGGTCATGTACAGATGCATACTGATTCCTCACAGGGATCGGCGGTCAAGTCTGATACCATTCTTGACCGTAAGTGGGTTGAAGCCAATGCTGTGATATCTTCAGATATCTCCTCACAGGATAAAACAGCGTTGCTCGACCTGCTGGTCGCATTTACTGACCTCTATGCTGTTGATGAAAAGGACACAGGTTCCACTGACCTCGTGCACCATGAGATCAGCACGGGTGACGCTCGCCCAGTCCGCCGTTTCCCTTACCGCACCGCGCCCAAGGAAAAGGATCTCATCATACAAGAGGTCAAAGGGCTCCAAGAAAAAGGTATTATCCGGCCTAGCACTTCCCCCTGGGCTACTAACACCGTCTTGGTTCGCAAGAAAAATGGGTCACACCGGATGTGTGTTGATTTTCGTGGTCTTAACGAGGTCACGAAAAAGGATGTCTATCCTCTCCCACGGATTGATGATATCCTAGACACACTCAAGGGTATGAAATACTTTACTACCCTTGACCAGGCTAACGCCTACTGGTCCATACCTATTGCCAAGGCAGACAAAGAAAAAACGGCGTTTAATACACCTATTGGACTTTACCAGTTCAACTATCTGCCTTTTGGTCTCTGCAATGCCCCTGGGACGTTTCAACGCCTCATGGATCTGCTTCTTACAGGACTGCAGTGGCGCACTGCACTGACCTATCTCGATGACATCTTGGTGTTCGGGAACTCTCACATCCAGATGCTTGAGCGCCTGACGGATGTGTTCATGCGTCTCCGTCAGGGTGGAATGAAGCTCAGACTGAGCAAGTGCAAGTTTTCGCACTCTGAGGTAGAATATCTCGGGTACCGCATCTCACAGAAAGGTCTCGAACCAGACAAAGTCAAATTGGCTGCCATCCAGGATCTACCCATTCCACAAAACGCTAAAGACATCAAGTCTTTTCTTGGTCTTGTGTCTTATTATAGGCGTTTCATCCCTGGTTGCGCTCGGCTCAGCGAGCCGCTGACCAAGCTCTTACGGAAGGAAGTTACCTTCCAGTGGTCAAAACCTCAGCAATCGGCGTTCGACGAACTCCGAAGGCTGTTGTTGAACCCTCCTGTCCTGCGCCATCCGGACTTTACGAAATCGTTTATCCTTCAAACTGATGCAAGTATTTCGGGGATAGGAGCAGTTCTAAGCCAGTTGGACGAAAATGGATACGACCATCCTGTTGCATACGCCAGTAGAGGGTTAACAGCAGCTGAGAAAAACTACACTATTACGGAGTTGGAGACTCTCGCTGTTGTCCATTTCGTCAAGCACTTTCGGCCTTACCTCTTTCAACATGAGGTGGTCGTTCAGACCGACCACACTGCTGTTAAAGCTGTGTTGGAAAAACCGAACCCTTCGTCCCGGATAGCTCGGTGGGGCCTCGCGTTAGCTGAATTCAAACTGACTATTCAGCCGCGAAAAGGTCGGTCTAATGGTAATGCTGACGCATTATCACCCCTTCCTGATCCTAATTCCCTTGCCGGGGAGAGTATTGACGATATTCCCCTATACAGACCCGAGGGAGAAGTTATGATGATCTCCGATGGTGCGCAGCGCCTGGCGAACTCATCCCAAAGGACCACCAATGGTGCGCAGCACCTGGCCAGGTCTGAGTCTTATGCAGAGATATCACAGGATGCGCAGCACCATGACCTTCTCACAACTCAATTCGAGGATCCGGAATTAGCTTCCATTCTCAGGTCACTAAAACCCTACGGTGATCAGAATGATGTTAATGGCTACCACCTGTTGGATAACATCCTTCAGAAGTGGACAGGCGAGTCCAACAAGATTGTTGTCCCTCGTTCAATGGTTACTACCATTATTGAGGCTCATCATAACAACATTCTTGCTGGACACTTTGGTGCAAAACGTACCGCGAGGCTTATAGCCCGCAGGTACCACTGGCCTTCCCTCAGTGCAAACGTCAAGTCCTTTTGTCAGCGGTGTGATCTTTGCCAACGGAATAAGCCTGCGAGACAAAAGACCCGTGCAACTCTGAAACCCATTTCCATTACGGGACCGTTTCATCGAGTCGGTGTCGACTGTATGGGACCAATGACCACTAGTGAAAACGGAAACCGATTTATTGTAGTTTTCATAGACTACTTTACTAAATGGGTTGAAGCTTTCGCTACTTCAGACATCACTGCGCAAACTATAGCTCGACTTTTTGTTACTCAAATTGTCTGCAGACATGGGGCACCGCAGATTCTTCAGTCTGATCGTGGTACTGATTTCACGTCCAAACTGATGACTGAAATCACTGCCATTTGTTCAACTAAGAAAATCCACTCCACCGCTTATCATCCCATGACAAATGGAGAAGTGGAAAGAGCTAACCAAACGCTAGCCACACGGTTACGCATGTATGTCCACCAAGGTCATACTGATTGGGATGAACACCTGCCGTACTCTGTGTTCGCTGTCAACATTAGCATGAATGAGTCCACAGGGTATTCACCCTTTGAGCTCATGTATGGTCGGACGCCCATGCTACCTGTTGATGCAGCACTCTCATTCAATCCTCCGGCCCATATCATAGATGTTTCTACTTATGATATGGAGGTCAAACGGCATTTTACAAATGCCTTGACCTTGATCCAGAGCAGAATTGAGAGATCACAGGCGGCTTATGCTAGGTCCTACGACCGCATGGCACGAGATGTCTCATACAAGGTTGGGGATCAAGTGCTCAAACTGCGCACTACTGGAAAACGTGGTCTAACGCCCAAATTATTGCCCATTTATGATGGCCCGTACTTTGTCACGAATGTGGCTTATCCTAATGTCACCATTCGACTTGAGGCTGATCAAGAAGATACTGTGCATGTCAATCAGCTTCGACGCTACGTGTCACCAGCTCAGCCTACAGAAGAAGAGGAGATACCTTCCACTTCCCAGGTCATCGAGACGGCACCTTTGTTGATCCCGTCAACAAATAGAGATTTTACACAAGATCTCATTGACCCACATCTTGATGCAGAGGTCGCCAACCTGTAATCAAGTAGCTCTTCTCTTCTTTACTTACGGACGGGGTCATCCTTTTTTCGAAGGACCGCCGTGCCCCCACAGAATATCCACTTCTGTTCCAAGCTGGAATAGCAGTGTAAAGAAGAGAATGAGCAGCGATCAATGCATCTAAACTAGGGTATTGCCTCACATTGCAGGCGCATCCATGTGATAGCCTATACCTCGCCTCTAAAATTTTTCTTTTAGTCTCGTTTCAGATTTCACAAATCAACC
Source organism: Romanomermis culicivorax (assembly GCA_963922205.1). Lineage (NCBI taxonomy): Eukaryota > Metazoa > Nematoda > Enoplea > Mermithida > Mermithidae > Romanomermis > Romanomermis culicivorax. The sequence goes on from CAWUHX010000047.1 coordinate 1,490,332, forward strand.
GACAATTGGCAACTTCACCGAAGGGATCAAATGACGTCAGCAACTTCACGCATCTCCAATGGACGTCAGCAACTCCACGCAACATTGACACAATTCCACAAACCAGAACATACCGAAAAACCACTGAACCAGCAACCGCTCGCAGCCACCCTCACCTGAAGGTTTGACCATCGCAGACGAGCACAAGGACGAGGACGCCCTTTTTCGAAGGACTGCCGTGTCACGTGCCGACGGATTTTGTCGAATGTCATGTGATTCACATCACAATTTTTCATTATGTTTTTCCTTATGTTTTGTGTTACAGTAATTTACATCAATTTTGCGTTTCGTTTTTATACTTTTTACATGCAATTTATGTGTGTACTTTTTATGTTTATTTTTGTTGCTTTCGCGCACATTTATTTCCGTTTCGATTTATTATTTTCAATCACACAGGTAGACTACGGTATGTACCCGCTAGTCAAGAATGTCCATTAGAGATAAGCTCTCCGAGCTCATCGCTGTAATTAGAGCACAACGTGCACTTCTTATCAGTAAAAACTAGCGACATTTCACAACGTGAAACGACTAGTTGAAATTCTCACTAGTGACGTTCCTATGTTAAGCATGGAGAGTGAAAAATCGCCCCAATGCTTAACGTTGTGAACTGGAAAATGTCTATGTGATCATAGGCATCTTCTGCAACGATTTCCGCTGCAGAAGTTAGCTTGGGGGAGTGTTAACTCTGCCCAAGGCATACTGTAGTTTATGAAGCCCTTTAAAAGGGCATGTTTTGTCTTTTTTACGCACTCTCTTTGAGCCTAACTGGTTTTTCGTCATTTAGCTTCACGTCGCGTCCGCCGTCGATATTTTTATTATATTTTTATTGTTGTCAACCGCGTTGCCGTCACACGTCGAATAAATTACCATATTCGGACCCCGACCTACACATACATACATCGCCTACAGTAACCCGACCGTAGGAACCCGTCCCCGTCGCCGTTAATTGTAGAGACCCGTCGTCCCTCGCCGAGGAAACGTTAGTGATCGCCGCCTGCCGTTTAGCAGCCGCCGAATCCCCCCGCCGAATCACTCGGAGTTCGTTCCCACATCGCCGTCCGTAGGACCCCGCGTTTGACCCCGAACCCGTCGCCCAGCGCCGAGTAATTTGAGAAGAGGTGCCGTAAGTCTTCTCACGGGTTATTGTTATTGAGGGTATATTTGTGGGAGTCTCCCCCTAAGCTAGTTTTCCCTCGGAAGGACCCTCAGTTAAGAAAGCCCTCAGACCCTTAAGGTCAGGGCCAATAAAGGGGATTTAGGTTAACAATCGGGTCAACTACAGTAAGCCATTCTCCGAATGGCACCGTCCCCCATTCCGTAGAATGAGGATTAGGGATTGACACCCCCGACCCGGCCGCGTTGTCCATTATTCTACAGCATTAACCCCAGGACAAGGCCGAGGTACACCATAGGTTTACCTGTGGTAGTATCAGCTGGGTTGGGTTCCCGAAGTAGATAAACCATAACGGAGCCATTCAACGGGGTCACAGCATGCCACTTCCAGTGACATGGCCATATTACCTATGGGATATGGCATGGGTTTCCCATTAATGTGACTGATCACCACTTCGTTTAATGTGACATGGCTCCCAATTTCTACTTAATGTGACACTTGCCAAGTGCTTGTGACCTGCTTGCCAAGCACTTTTGAATTGCTTGCCAAGTGCTTGTGAGTCGCTTGTCAAGCACTTGCAGCTGTGAGTGTGAATGTCAGTTAGAATATATTTATGAAGGCAATTATTTATTGGAAGTCTGTCGGTGTACTTTGAGAACGTTCATAACATGCGGCTACAGCAGACATTTTTTGTTTTCGACTTTTTTCGAAGAGAAAAATGTATCATACGTTTTTCAAAATTGCTGTACATGCATAAAAACGGAATAAAGTAAACTTTTTGTTAAAATTTTCTTAATAATTAATTACAGTGAAAAAGCTAGTGCTATTTTATATTTTTGAAATTTTCTGCTAAAATAAATTGGACTAAAAATTTGTGAGCATGCCCAACCAGCCTGTTACAATTCTTTTAGAAAAAATTCCACCAGACAGGGTCTGCCAAAAATTTTGACTACAATGCTGTTGTCATTTTTCCGATTTATAAGCATTTTATGAAAACCTTACTGTAGCAGACCGATTGTTTCATATCATCAACATATTTCACGTTTACAGTAATCCATTTCAATGTATCCCTTCTGAGGAATTCTTTTGTCGGAAAACGCAAGGGCGTCCCTAAACGTGAAGAATAAGGTCGTAAAAGAGTGTCTGTTGTGCATTGCTTGTGGACTGCTTGTGAAACGCTTGCGGATTACTAGTGCAATGCTTGTAGAGTGCTTGTGGAGTGCTTGTGAAATGCTTGTGGGTCGCTTGCACAAGCGCTTGCGGGTTGCTTGGCAAGCGCTTGTGAGTTGCTCGTGGCAAGCAACAAAATGACAAGTAATCCACAAGCACTTGGCAAGCACGTCGCTTGCCAAGCGCTTGTGGACATGCCACGTTACTTGTGATCTGGACTGTACACGGCCGCCTTTTCTTGCAGATAGACTTTACGTAGCAGTTAGGAAAACAACTTGAAAAAAGAAAGTGAGTAAACAAAGTTTCACTATAAATTTTACTCAAAGTTGAAGTCAGTTGAGCATGCCCACAAAATTGCAGCGCATTAAGATTTTTAGCAGAAAATCGACGAATATGAAATAGTGCTAGCTTCCCACTCTAAGCGTTTCAATAAAAACAAACTATAGATGTCCCTACTTTGTGCATGTTAAAACCTAGCTCATGCTATTGTAGCACGTATACCAAGCAGCTAGACTTCAAGAATGATAAGGAATAAATCACAGTCGAAACTTTATTGTTCCATAAAGATATACATATAGACTAATGTGTTGAATTATCGTGGCACATAATCGACTGTAACTTCGTCTACTCCCGGCTTCTGATATTTTTTCAATTTATATTTGCGTCCTTTATTTCTCTTCGGATTTCTAACTTCCACGATATTCCTTTTCAAAATGCTTCTGTAACGATCTTCCATCAAATTTCCTTCGATCTGTAATGAAAATGATACAATAGATGGTTTTTGAGCCAAACATTTAATTTGGGAGAGTAGGAACCCCCAGAAATCGTCGGTCATATGGTTAGCCGTTGGGCGATCCCCTAGGATTTTTCAATCACATGGCTGGCCATATAGTAGTCATAGGGACCGCCATAAGTTTGGTCGGAAAAACACTGGAAAATGTAAATTTTTGAACAAAAAATGGTAAAACGGTACTGATTTTTGTCATTTTCAATTATGAAAGCATTTCATAAAAAACCGAGTATAAATAAAAAACAGAACATTTAATCATAACTATTTCTAACAGCTACGACAAGCCTCGACTTACTTTCAATTTTCGTATACTACCGCGAATTTCAGAACTCAAATTTAAATCGAGGTCCGGTTCGACAAATTTGTTTTTACCAATTTTTCGCGCGCCTAAATATTTTTTCTGCTCCAGCTTTTGCCGACGTATTATCTTTTCTTGGGTTGATTTCAATTTCGTGTTTAACTCTTTTTTGAGGCTTTTCAACCTACAAAATATTTGAGAGCCTTAGAGCGCAGAAAAATGTTCATACAAATAATAAACAACCTTCGTATACATAGGCACTATTTTTTCTCTTGTTGACAGTTCCAGTAAGGAGAACTTGAGAGAAAATACTACAGCATACAATGCGGCTTTATTATTTGCTTACGAAGTGAGTTATACAGATTATTTCGCATTCCCAGGCTCATTTGTCGATTTTGATAGACAAAAATGCTTCTAGACTGGAAAGATTTGGCAACTGACCAAATGCCGATCAGGCGGGTACCAAATGCTGACAAGAGCTGAATAAATTTTTCACGACAGCTGAGAATACTTCCGAGCATTCGACCGATCAAATGACCACTGATGGAATAAGTATATCGCCTATTCTGGGTAGCATCGATGATTTTGATTTAAAATCTTCATCCAGGAAAAATTATGAAATTCATTTTTCTATTTCCTTAGCTGACACTAAAACAGGCTTTTTTTAAGTCATTTTAGGAGCCTGGGCTCCTAAAAGTTCGAAAATGGCTCCTAAAATTTTACTCCAAGGAACCAATTTGGCTCCGAAAAATTCAGCTGAAGTTTAACCGAATTTTAGTTGTTTGCTATAATTATATTATATATCAAGCAACTTTACATGAATGTGTTTCTATTTTTAAGATCTCTTTAACAATAAACGATTTACTACTATTTTTAACTGTTTTTTCCGAGATAATTTTGTGTTTCAATGCAACAAACGCTGGCGTTGAGCGTGGTTTTTCTCTGGTGAACAGATTAAAGACGAAAACTTGGTCGCAAACAACAGTAAGGTCTTACTCGATCAAAAAATCAAATAGCAAAATTAGATTTTTCATCGATCATCAAATCAGGCTGAACATTTGGACGTCCTGATGCGTTTGCAGAAATGCCACAGCAATTGTAATAATTTTGATTTCGAAAGTGCTTACAAAATAAGAGCTAAAGAAACGCGATATAAAACTGGTGATTTTGCTAAGAAACGTAATGAATAAACGTGTCGTGTTTTGATTGAAAATAAACTTTTTTGATGAGTTCCGTTTTAAAAGCAAATTCAAAAAATTTGCCTTATCTGTGATACAAATAAATTTGGATTAAATACAATCAAACTATACGAATTATATAATGCATTAATTTTTATCAAAAGTGTGCATTGATTATTTATGGCTCCTAAAAATGTCTGTTTGGCTCCTAAAAATTTAGGTCTAGGAGCCATTTGGCCTGTAAATTTTTGACGAAAAAAAAGCCTGCACTAAAAATATTGTCACTCAAAGGTTTTTACCTGAAAATTTCGTTTTCACGCTGTCTTTTTAGCTTTTCTTCCTTTCTCTTCTCGACATGCAATTTTTGAATCTTTTCTTGCCTTCTAACTTTGCGCGTTTTTCGATTTTCACTGTCTATTTTGGCGATTAAAGGTTTCAATTTTTCTAAATCCGGTTTTATATCTTCGTTGTCGAGTACATCTTCATCGTCATCACTTTCGCGTAAATTATTCACTTTGGTGAATAAGTCTAATCCCTCGCAAGCTTCTGCGAATTTGATAGCCTTAGAAAGTTGAAGGTTTTACTTTCGTGTCTACTTTTTTGAAATGAAAAACACAAACTACAGACACCTCAGTTGCTATATCTCCCTTGGGTGTGAGGCGTTTTTTCAATTTCTCAACGACATCGATTTTCTTCGCTTCTTCGAGGACGGCCCGACTCAACAAATCCTGATAAGGCAGCATGCGGTAAAATTAAGAACAAGTTTGCAACCAAAATGATTTAATACCTGATGGTCCTCGAACTTGGGATTGTAGGACTGACCAGGATGCGGCGAAGCTACGGGTTTCAGAGCGGTAGTAGCGATTCTCGAACAGGTCGGAACTTTGGGTAAAATTCGTTTTGTTGACCGCAAATATGCAACTTCTGTTTCTGACGATAAATAATCGTACTTTCTCGATGATTCTGAGAAAGATCGAAACGTTTAAGGCTTCGAGCAACAAAGAAGAACTTTCAAAGACCTGAGCTTCCTTAAAAAATCTCCCAAGTTCTCACCTTCCCACAAATCACAGATTTTTTCTTCATTACAACTGACTGATTTATTTTGGGTGGAGTTTTTAGCGCGCAACTTTTTTTCTTTTAACGCTTCTCGACGCTTTGTCGCTTTTCGACCCCTATTTTGCCTTTAAAAACGCAAAATTCCTTAGGAAAAATCGTTTCGAGACGAAAAGAGGTTACTCTGCGAAAGCTTCCACAGCGGAATCGGGCAATAAATTGCTGAAAGATTTCAGTGTCACTTTGGACTGCAACTTCGCATTCCCGCTTTGATCCGACGGGTCTTTATGAATGAAAAATAGATCGCTGTCATGTTTTTCTGTCAAACCCAGGCGCTCTTCTTTCCGCTGGTCGGATTTGAAGGTTTCAACATCGGTAATATCGACACCTTTTCGCCAATAACGTTTCTTGTTACGGCTAATGCGTTTTGCGGCGCTTTTCTTAGCGATCATACCACGAAGCTTCAAATCCTGCGAACACGGTAAAAAATAAAAATATAGATAGGTTAGCATGAAAATTTCAACTGTGCGGCAGGATACCCGTTCTGAAAATTACTTTCACACATTGCTATTGAATTCAAATTATGTCCAAAAAGAAACAATATGGTTACGAAAAGTTGGAAAAATATATTCATTCCTTTCCGAATAATGTGTAAGAGAGAAACAAATTTCTACAAACATTAAAACAGAGTCTAGATTTTGGCCAAAGAAATGCACCAGATGCACTTATTTGAACTCGAACCGCCAATTTTTTCACTACATGGCTAAAAGCTCAAAAACACGACTTTTGGGTATTTTGTAAATAGCACAAACTTTTGAATGGTCAAAAGCTAAATTCCCTTGATTTTAGGAACACGTGAAATTAGTTGCCTTCATTTGATCCAAACGCAAACAAATTTTCGTCTTACAGTATGTTTGTATTATAGCAGCAAATTTATAGATTGTCAATGACTGATAAGTGATTAAAAATTCTGAACTTAGTTTGTTTATTTTCAGTGGAGTGGGATCGGGAAGTGAAATTTATATTATTGTTATGTCTGATTCAAATGAAAAAAGTGACATTGTTGACACAATTTTCGACTCAAAATTTATGCAACTTTTGACTTCATCTTCGTCAGTAGTAAGGAATCACGGACATCCTCAATCTTTAAATCCATCTTATAAAGAAATCCGCAGCTACAAAGGAAAAATATAAGGTTCCTGAGCAACTACACATAGAGATATGTAAATTCCTTAGCATGCCATTTATTTTGAATCGTATATAAATACATGTCATTGGGGGAAGTGCTATATAACCCCCCCCCCAGAAATCGTCGGCCATATGGCTAGCGATAGGGCGACCCCCAGGATTTCTAAACCTATGGCCAGCCATATGGTAGTCATAGATACCGGAAGAATACTGAAAAATAACAATTTTTAACGAAAAATGTCGATTTTCGAATAAAAAATGGTCGAAAACGCCAATTTTCTCGGCGCTTCGCTCCATGAATACATTTTTAGGGTTCTTTTCGACTAAAAATAGTATTTTTTGAACGGGTTTTCGGACCTTGGTGCAAAAATTGAATTTTTTTTCACCCCTCCTCTTGCAATTTCGGGGAATCAGAGACCCCCCCCCCAGGGTTTGGAGCCCCGTTACATGCATGATCGTACATATATCATTTCCTCAGACAGTTTTTCTTATCTCACTGGCGCGAATGGGTGAAAAAAATTTGGGCACAATTTTTATGCGTATTCAGTATGGTAAATGAAGCCTTACTTAAAATGTTATCATAGAAGGTTGGGGATCTCCCAACCCGGTCGGACCCAGCACCTAGCTCTTGGTAAACGCCAAAACTCAAAAACTTGGGGGAAAAATCGCCATTTTGAACCTTTTCCTATAGAATTTCTGGAATTTTCGTAAAAAATATTATTTTTTTACTTTTTAGGCCGTTACAAATTTTAGATTCCCAAATCCCATCCGACCTTAGGTCGTATATACGACTTCCTTTTGGCCAAAAACCTTTTCCAATTCTCAGGATATTTTCTTTTTTCACTTGTGAGCCATACACAAAATTTCAATCAGGCCAGTCAGATTGTGCTTATAAACGACACAGCTGGTGTCATACGACGGTCGAACGCATGAATAATGTTTTTTCGTCGTCAATATTGTTTTCGCCAAGTCGTTTATCGCTTAGAAACTCGTACATATTCCTTATTTATGCTTTTTTAAGCTTGTTTAAACATTTTCATGCATCAGCAGTCAGTAACTTACCAAAAATTAAGAAAAAAAAGAATTTTTGAGTTATAAGTCAGATTGTAATAAAAATATATTAAAATTAATGATGGCAAAAAAGCAACAAAAAACTGAGGCAAAAAATCTAAATCGCCTATAAATTCACTGTCAAGGATACTTCTGAAATTCGGGCAAAACAGCATTAGAACGCTCGAGTATGAACCTTTTCAAGACCAGTTTTCTTGATAAAAAATTTAATTTTCCGGTTAATTCAATCATTTTATACGCTCAGACTCAGACTGTGTGTACCACTTTTCAGACAATAGCCAAATTCTTACACTTCTAACCATACATGTAATTGGGGAGGGGGAAGTGCTATGGGAACCCCCCCCCAGAAATCGTCAACCATATGGCTAGCCATTGGGCGACCGCCCCCCAGGATTTTCCAATCCAATGGCTAGCCATATGGTAGCCGTAGGGACCCCCATACTTTTGGTCGGAAAAATACTCAAAAATGTCAATTTTGTGATTAAAAATATGAATTCTTGAACGAAAAATGGTAAAAAATGTGAATTTTCTTGGCGCTTCGCGCCATGGATACATTTTTTCGGTCTTTTTAGGGAAAAATTACTATTTTTTAACAATTTGTCGGACTTTTTTCGTGAAAAAATCGAATTTTTTTTCCTTGAGAGACCCCTCCCCCTAAAATTTTGGGAATTACTGACCCCCGGCCCCAAAAAAGTCGCCCAACCCCCCCCCCCAGACTTCGGGGCTCCGTTACATGTATGCTTCTAACGTTTACTTTACCCTTGAAACGCATGTCTTTTTTCAAAACACATGTGTTTGGGAGAAATTTGATTGATAGAGAGTATCCTTTTTTGTTTATACCACTTATAAAGCCATATTTTTGCCTACTTCGGATCATACGTGTAACGGCGCCCCGAGGTCTGGGAGGTGGGGTCGGACGACTTTTTTTTGGGCCGGATGTCAGTAATTCCCAAAATTTTGGGGGGAGGGATCTCCCAGGGAAAAAATCGATTTTTTCGCCAAAAAGTGCGAAAAATGGTCCAAAAAATAGTATTTTTTCTAAAAAGACCGAAAAATGTATTCATGGCGTGAAGCGCCCATGAAATTCCCATTTTTGATCATTTTTTGTTCAAAAATTGACATTTATCATCAAAAATTAACGTTTTTCAGTATTTTTCCGAATAAGAGTATGGGGGTTCCTACGGCTACCATATGGCTAGCCATAGGATTGGAAAATCCTGGGGGGCGGTAGCCCAATGGCTAACCATATGGTCGACAATCTCATGGGGGGGTTCCCATAGCACTTCCCCCCAATTACATGTATGCTTTGGGTCCGATTACCATTTTTTGTACTCGAACTTTCCCTATTTTTCTGCTGTCGACCCTGCTCCTGCCAGCTTTTCCGCTATGAATGTCGTCTTTTGCAGGAAACTTTACAATGTCGATTGGTTTTTGTCCATTTTTCACAATCTTTCATAGTCCTAAAGCAAGCTTTTTTTAGTCATTTTGGGGGCCTGGGCGCCTAAAATTCTGGAAATGGCTCCTAAAATTTTTGGTCTAGGAGATATTTTAGCTCCTAAAAATTTTGATTTATATATATTTAAATATTTGTGAATTATCATTATTTTCATTCAGTTTTAGATTTAAATTAGTGTATATTCAGATTTTCTCTACTTTTCAGGACTTAATTTGCTCAAGTCATTCTATCTATGTCACAGTGATCGTACGAGGGCAGAATTTCGCCCCCGGTCGGGGTGGGGGTTGACAAACCCCGGTTTTCGGGGTCCGGGTTGAAAAAACCTGAAATTAGGTATTTAGAGACGAAAATAATCATGAATAACGATTCAAAAATAACTTGAGAGTTTCATCAAAAATTTATTCATTTTTATTCAATTCAAAAGTATTCCTCAACTCAATCAATACTAATTGTTGTCATCAGTGTTTTGCTGTCGGGCAAAACTACCCGCGGCTACTGATAGAATAATGACCTATAAAACTCTAGTTTAGTAAGAGGTGAGACGAGAGGTGAGAGACAGAATACTATGAATGACGCAATGACACGTGTCGCGTGTTGAATTTTAATGAATGGAATAAATTCAACTGCTATCGTTTGAATGTGCAGCTGATAGTATGTGCTGTGTGTAATACTAACATGTACCTAACAAACAAAGTATAATAATATCGTGTATTGTACGACGCCTCTCTCAAATAAATGTGATGTGTCATGCATGAACGATGCGAGCGAGATATAATGCACGATAAAGGAAGCGTGGGTCTGCAGAGTAAGTACAATACACGTGGACGTGTGGGTAACTGATAGTGATACATGTTAATATACGGCCATAAACACGAGTAATATATAATATAATTAAAAAACAAAGCAACGACGTTTTTTAAATTTTTTGTTCAATAATTTTTTGAACAACTTGAAAAATTCTACCCCCGAAAAAACGCCCAGCCCCGACTCCTAAAATTTAGCCCCCAGTCGGGGTTCGGGGTCGGGGTTTTACCTGGGGTTTTTCGGGGTCGGGGTCCCCGTACGATCACTACTATGTCACACAAAAAATTAGATTTTTTCTATCATTGCACAAATCAAGCAGAGGCGCCTGGAATAGAGATTGAAGATGATATGCCAAACGAAGTCGCTGTTAGTCCCCAAGTTGTAGAAATCATCGAAAGCAACCCGGTGGACAATAATAGGACTAGCCCATCAAAAAAAAGAGTAAAGAATGATAATGCAGAATGTTGAATGGAGCTAAAGCAATGATGCTTTCAGGCTAAATGAATTTTTAATTTGAAATGGAAGCAACTCATGCCATGGATCGCTTGGGATCCCCATGTGAATCAAGTCAGTTGCCATATTTGTTCTAAAGTAGAAAATATCAAGGACACTGACATTGACAATTGGTCAAAAGGATTCAGCTGTCCAGCAAAAGATGGTTGGAAGATGCAAACTTTTGTACAACACGAAAATTCAAAAAGCTATATTGCAGCTTCAAAAGTGAGTTTTGACATGCGAAGTTTTGATTCTTATTGCTCAGTGAAATACACCATGCATATATGCTCATGAACATTGTAATTAAGGTGCCGGAAAGGCAAGAAGAAATGCTACATGCGATTAATACAGCTAACGCTAAAGCTGTCACACCAGTTCCTGGCAAAATAATGCTACTAAAAGATGTTCTTTTTGCTGCCAAAAACGAAATACCTATTCCCTCAGCAGAAAAAATTCATAGCCTCGTCTGTTCACATTTCAATGAAGTGCATAAGGACTGGAAATCAAAAAATGTATGGTATATTAGAGCTTCTGAAGTTCAAACCATTTGGAAATTTTTTGCTATTCCAGCCTAATGAACGTGAGTTTGATTAACTATATCAAATTCATGGCTTTGAATCTCATACTTTAATTATTCAACCAATGAATTTTTAGACGTATCAATATCTTTATTGAAACACAAGAAATAAACAATTTGAAGGTTATATATAATAATTAGCTTTGATAATTTGGCATTTTCAAAATCTAATTTTTAAAGGAAGCCAATGCTTTTACTATTCACGTGGATGAGTTGACGGATATTTCCAAAACAAAATTGCTTCTTCTGTACACACAACATGCTGATCATTCGGAGTAGGTAGTGAGGTACATGTTTTGAAAATTAATAGCTTTGCAGGCAATAGCTTTGCATGCTGATGCTATAGCAACAGCTATTTTTGAATATTTTGAGTCAAAAGGAATTGATGGATCAAAGTTAGTGATGTTTATGTGAGACGGAGCAGCTAAGATGCTAGGTTCGAAAAAAGGAACAGCCCTTCAATTAAAAAACAAGTTGGGTGCCTCACATGTTATTGCATTCCATTGCCTGGCACACTTGCAAGCTCTTGGTGCAAAAGATTCGTGCAAAGTAAAAAATAACAAATTTTAATTTATATATGAATATGAAAGTTACATTTCCAGATAGAAAAAAAATTTGTTGTTCATTAAAACGGAGTACATATGCTGAACGATTTGGTTGCTTTTTTAATATGCACAAGCATAAGATCGAAATAAGTGATTTGGTCAATTTAATGGAAACTGAATACACCAATTAAGAAGCTTGGATAGAAGCCAGGTAAAATGTATTTTCATCAAAATTTCAGTTTGGACAACAAACAAGAGTGAATTTACATATAGATGGTTGGTGCAATCTCAAGCGCTACAATCTGTGGTGAGAAATTTGCTGCTGCTCCTCGTATACTTAGAAAATTCAAGCCACGACTACCCAACAGCTGAAGGATTTTTTAAAAATTGTACACCATCGAATTTTCGGTCAAAGGTCATGCACTAAATGATGTTCTGTTGCATCTGAACTATTTGAATAAGCTGTATCAAAAAGAAAACCTGCACCCAAATGATGTTAAAGTTAGTCATATTTTTCTCCAATTACCCAAATCACAACTCAGTATTCAGTACTGATTTTATCAGGTATTTGCTGACTCAATATGTACATTGTTGGAAGAACTCGCTACGTAGTAGCAGCATGTATTTTCTGAATACCCCATTGAACAGTAGCAATCCAGCGAAACATATTGAATGTAACTTCAAAATTGCAAGAGAATGTTCAAAAACATGTGAAGAAATTGTCGAAATTGGAGAAAAATGTGCATTGAATCAAATTCAATGTAAAAATTTTAAGATTTTGATTGTTTCCTCAACTATATATATTCACATTGCATATTTCACTCAAAATGTCATTCAAACAGCCAGAACGAGAGTTACAGAAAATGACAGTGAATTGTTGAAAGCCACATCAATCTTTGATTTCCAAACTTTCAAAGAAATGACATCTAGTGAAGTGGAAAATTCACTCACTCTTCTAGCTAAAACACACAAAAATTTTGGTGTTGACGTGAACACAGTTCACAAAAAATTTGAATTGTTGAACGTATTGAAGATTCTAATATTTGCATGTAGGACCTGATTGAAAGATAATATCTACCATGTTAAGGTACAACGTCTACGCACCCAATCAGCATGGTGTGACACTCTGTGGCACTGTATTCAGTTTAGTGATGTTAGCGATGTTCTCAAAAATCGACCTTTTTTTGCTCCCTACCTCATTGTGGTGGGGGTACTTTCACCACAAACAATTCTCACTTACAAAAATGAATAATGTCCCTGCTTTACACTTTTATGGTCAAAAAAAACCTTTACCATTTCGACCCCGTTTTCGAGCTTCCAATCGTGCAACATGGATGTGCTAATTATATGCAGAGAATGGTCAGACTTCGAAGATTGTCATGTCAACTGATTCCTGCACATCTCAAGAATCAGGCAAAACATACTTTTGGAAACATTATTTGGACCAGCATCATCAGGAGTATGAGCTTCTTCCATCACTGATAAGGGTTGTAACAGTGCTTCCAATTGGAAGTGCTGATGCCGAATGTGGCTCTTGTATTATTAACCACATTTGATTCTGAATCACAAGTTTGAAACCAAGTACCACTCCTGATCAGCATCAATGGACCTCGGATGTCTCAACTCATAACAGGAAAGTATGCCACAGCTTGGGTGAAGAAGTATAAACATATGTGCACAGAAGACCCAATGCAGAAGCAGGAAAAGCAAAAGGAGAGGATGAACTAACAGTGTAATTTTCAAATTTTATTTATGACTGCAAAAAATTCATTAAGAATGAGCAAAAAATTGAAATTTTCGACCTTCAAGTCTAATTTACAAGCATTGTGGAACAATTTGTCTAGAAAACTATCCAATAGCATAATGAATTTGCATTAGATGATAAACCGATGGTTAATTGCGCCATGATGACAAGTGAAAGCCCAAAAAGATGTGAATCTTTCCGGCGCGACGCGCCCGAAAAATTGTTGCGTATAGACCTTCGGCGACGCTGGAAAATCAATTTCCCAGTTATTTCAAGAATTAGATTCAAATTTAGTGTTCAAAAGTCGTAATTTTTAGAATTTTATCATTTGAAAATTTTCTAAACCAGTTTGGCCGAAAAGATATGAGTGGAAGAGTAGAAATTTCCGAAAACTACTTCCATGAAGCTCCTAAATAAATTTTACGTTAAGAAAGAAATAATTGCTTCAAAAAGTTTACAGACTTGACGTATTGATCTTCCTCAAGAAATGTTCCAATGAAAAACTGCGAATCTTCATTGAATATCAAGATAAAATATTGAAGATTACCACTTTAAACATGAGATAATATGTTTGAGATGATGAAAAATATTATACATTAAATGATAGGTGAGAGTAGGCATTCTGAAAGCCGCATCTGAGCTTAGGCAGTACATAATAATGATTACTAAAGTGACAACTGGCGCGAAGCGATGCAAAATTTTGAGTTTATGAACTTCTAAAAGGCACGAAAATGCATATTTTCTGTACCTTATCCCCAAAATTTCCTTCCCTAAATGGGAAAAGAGCCGTTTGTACATGTACAAATGACTACGTCAAATTTGTTTGCCGAAAAAAATTTTCATTTGCCTCCGGCAAAAAAACACTGGTGCTGATATCCTTTCCTAAAAATCGCTATATGGCACAGAAGTTGCCCACTTTCCCATTATCATCTGCTGAGTAAATGTGTCAAAAAGACCAGAGAGTAATTCCTCTCAAGCACACATTCTGCAATTGTTCTCGAATTGCTATACCTTACTATGGAGAGGATGAGATCTACCAAATTTTTTTGCTATAGTGAGCTGTTTTTACTGGGGTCAAAAATGAATTTCCAAATCTAAGACCAGGGTAATACCCCCCATGCGGTGCTCTGAATGCAACTAATGCTGGTGTAGAATGCCGATTTTCACTGGTGAATCGACTGGAGACGAAAGAATGCTCAAGAACAAATGTAATCATTTAAATGATAATTCTAATCAGTAAAAACCTGCTTGACTATAAGAAACTCACTGTTTCTATTTTCAACTAGGATCGACATATAGATACTTTGCTTCGCTTGCTAAGATGCTGCCGAAGTTATGACAATTTTGATTTTGAAGGTGCACATCGTGTCTGGTCCCAAATGCTCATTACAAAACCAGTGATTTTGCAAATAAACCAAGAAGTTAAGTTTAAAGTATTTTGATGTGATAATATTCTCTATTGCGGTTGAAATAAAGTTTAAATAATCATTTTTTTGAATACATATCAACTGATTAAATACTTATATCATGTAATTACTTTCAAATGTGTGTTAGAAGCTTATACCATCATGTTTTTAATTCCAGGTTTTTGGCTCCTAAAATTTCAATTTGGCCCCAAAAAATTTAGGCCTAGGAGCCATTTGGCTCCTGGTTTTCAAACCAAAAAAAAGCCTGCTGGGGATGTTTTTAAGGTGAAGTTTTCCTATATTTTTTAATAGCTGCTTGACTGCATTGGCTGGTGCTAAACTTAATGCACTGTCCATGTTTTTCTAACACTCATAAATTTTTATTTATAAAAGTATCCTTTGACTTTGTTTTTACCAGCATGGCAAATGATCAGAATTTTTCATGCACAAGATGCGAGCGCATCTTTTCGAGTTTCAAAAGCCTTAAACTGCATATTTCAGACGTTCATAAATTGAAGCATTATTGTATACTTTCCAAGCAGTATTCTTAAATGGAATTGCATTATATCATCATAAATTGAAAGACCATGCGAGTAGTAGCTGTGACAAGGTTTTGAAACGAATTCAATGCGGACAATGTGAAGAAAATTTTAGCAAATTGATTCATTTATGCAAACATCTGCATAGTCTGCATCATATTAGTATTAAAATCGAAAATTTTACGTTTCCCTCTGAAAAGATTTTCAATAAATGGAAGCTAGATGTTGAACGAAATGAAAATTTTACCTTTGTCAAGAATGGCATTTGTAAATCCAGCAAATTTATATCATATACTTTACTTTGCCATCATTATGGTTATTTTGTATCCAATGTAAAGACCGAAAAAGCTCCAAAGGCACTTGTTAAAAATAAGTTGAATTTCTATTGTTCAGCCTTTGCAACAATTAGATAATCATTAGAAAATGGCGAAATTAAAGTGCAATGTTGTTTAAATAATTATGGCCATGATCAGCTTTTATGTAGAACAAAAATTTCAGTGGCAACACATCGTGTGTATTTACAAGATCAACGATTAATTACATGGATTCTTGAAACATTACGATGTAAGTAGAATGCATAATGACATTTGACATTATGAGAACAATGTCTTCAAGTTTTTATCTATAATATTCATCTAAAGTCGGTTTTTTTATTACAAAACTAACTCACATTATTCTTGAGTTCACAATATGTTCTCTACTAAGTTATTTACTTTTGATCAATGCAAGCAAACTTGTACCCAGGTATTTTTTTCAGGGGGCGAATTTCAACATTTTTTAAAATAGATGAAGTCGACTTAGTGAGGTTGCACAGCTCTTGAATGTCATGCTGAGAGGTTCAGAATGGTGTGCCTAAAAGCCTCATGGTGGGGTTAAGAGTGGAGCTCTAGAATAAATCAATATCTCCAAAAATAGATAAATAAAACAGATAATTTAGACTACTCGTGATCAAAATTTATTTTTGAATTGGTACTAACTAAGCTATGAAAAAAAATCATCTATTCAAATTAAACAAAGTGGTTGTACGTATATCACCTATCATTACATTCTGATAATAAAGCTGCACACCATTTTTCCTCAAAGATTCTTTCCAGATGAGAACCACACTCTTCATGTATTACTTTGAATTGCCAGAAGAAAGATCAACCAATGAATGAGTCAATATTTCATCTGCAGAAACAACAGATGAAATTGTCAAGGTTGTGGAAAAAATGGTGAAAATTTTAGGAACATGTAAGAGAAAATTTATTGATTAAACCAAGAGCTACACAAGTTGCATTGAGCAAATTGAATGAAGTCTATACAATAATTGCATTTTCCCATCATGAAAGTCCAACATCTCAGCCTTGTTATCCTGCTAATAAAGTTAGGAAATTCACTTGTTCCTCAATTCAGTAACTTAATTTTACCAAATTCAATTCTTATAACATTTTGTACCTGTGCAGAACTGTAGACAGCTGTGAAAAAGCTTTTTCAGAACTCAGACAAAAAATTGTGCTTTTTAAACACAGAAAAACAAAACTGTTGTGCCAACTTTAGCCTACTCCACCAAACATTTTGTTTGGCAGTTTTTTGCTTGTAGGAGCATACTTTTGCAAACATTAAGAGAAAAAACTTGACACATGCATTAATCCTATACTTTTTCAGAATTTGAAGCCCCAAAATAGATTCGGCAATAAATTGAAGTAATATCTTTGTTGAAAAATTAAAATATTTTTATCATTGTTTCCATAATGTGATTGTTTTTGTGCACAATGCAAGTTGTATTTTCGTTGAAAACAGTCATTTAATTTTATAATTTGCTTATAATTATATTGAATTCATAAAGCCCATGGATAGAAGGCTCATTTATAGCCTTCCAGTCACCTTCATAACATTGTCATGATTAAATAAGTTTGACATTTTGTGCTTGAGGAACAACAGTTTACTGTATTGACGACTTTAAATTGTGACGCTCGCCAATTTTTTGACGGAAAATTTACGCAACTTTTGACCCATACATGTAATTGGCGAGGGGGAATTTTTGACTGTTTTCCTCCCCGCCCCCAAATTATGGTTTTACCCCACCCAACTGATCAGACCTCTTGTACATGTTTGTTTCGACTTAGTTTTCTTCAGTAGAAAGCAATTATAGGCATCAGGGCCGTGCGCAAGATTTTTTTATGGGGGGGGGGCGGACTAGATTTTTTCACTGAATAGCCCCAGGAAATGTTGATCTTACGCGGATATACTGTGTGCATCACCGTTTTTTTTCCTCGAAGATTTTTTCCACATGAGAACCGGACCCAAAATTTTTTTCATCATTTTCCAAAAATTTTCCACATTTTTAAAAACGCTTATAATGTGGCTATGGATGCTTTTTTATGCATTTTAGGGACATACCCAAGCATTTTGTTGTATTTGTAGTCAGGAACCTGCAAAAATGAGGAAAAAAATTGAGAAAATTCTGGTTGTGTTAGTCAAAATGAGCTCATGAAGAATATATTGGTGTTGTATAGAATGGTCCGGCGCGTAGCTCCAGAAAAATTTTTTGATTTTCACTTTCTAAAACGCTGGAAAATGAACCTTCATAACGTTGGGAAATGAATTAAAATCAGACTGATGAAGCGTAATTTGCGTCCCATTGCGGCGCGAAGCGCCGGAAAAATTTTCTGGTTTTTGTATTCTAAAACGCTGAAAAATCTTTCCAACAGATAATTCGTGAACAAATGTTTTGAAATCGCGTTCTAGAGTAATGTCTTCAATTTCCACCTTCAATAAACGCAAAAGTTCAGATTGCAAACGTTTGAAAAATTCCAATCATCGAGAGAAAAAATTGAGAGACCTGATGAAAAATCTCTATTTTCGGCGACATAATTGACTGTAAACGATTAGAAAATGAAACGAGCTAACTTGATTGATAGAAACTGTTGAGCATTAATTAGTAAGTCGAAGTAGATATGCTAACGGCCGCGCCTGATAGAATATAGTTATAATTATACCCATGACCGGCGCCAAGCGCCGGAAAATTTTGAGATTTTGACCTTTTAAAGCCCACCAAAACGCATCTTTTCGGTTTAGAGTTACTGCCTCAATGGGGGGGGGGGCGGCCGCCCCCCCCCCGCCCCCCTTGCGCACGGCCCTGATAGGCATTCTTAATTGGTATTACTGCGTTTGGCTCAGACCCATCTTATAATTATACATGCACATAGGGTGGTTAGGAGGGGTAAACCCCCATACCTGAGACCCTGGCCACCCCCCCTGCCCAAAAAAAGTTGTCAAAACACCCCACCCTGAACTTTTTCAAGACAGCTCTTTCATAATTTTTGTGCATATTTTATATGAAAAACAAGCTTGTAGAACTTTTTTTGTTTTTTTTTTGCTCACCCACCCCCTACCCTCCTGGGAAAAAGGTCCATGAACCCTCCCCCCTGGAAAATTCTTGCCGTGCATGTCTGCTTATAACATTAGACACACTTGAGCATAGTGGGTTATTGTAATGGGAAGAGGATTAACAGGGTAGGCCTTAGGATTAGGCTTATTCTTAGGTGAAGGGGCATAAGCCTAAATGTCAAAGTCTAAGCTGAAGAATAAGCCTTATCCTGAGCCTAAGAATAAACAGCCGGAATGTGGAATGTGGGTAGAGAACTAGAATGGAAGTAGGGTTGATTATTATATCTAAATTGATCGTAGATAACTAGAAATGCAAAATCAAGCTGATGAGTGCCAGTTTGGCAATGCTGAAAAAAAAATTCGAAGTGAATAACTTATAAGAAACAAGAAATCTGAATTGGGATGACAGTTTCCATCTGGGAAATGTACAGTAATTACACATTCACATGCATTATAGTGAAAAGTGCAAGAAGGGCGTGAGCAAAGCCCAGTAAGTGTGCACTGGACGTCCGCCCTGCAAACAATTGGCAGGAAGCCAATTCAGTCATAAATTGCCAAATTTGCTTCAAGCAATTAGCCAGCTGTCGATATTTGAAAATTCTGTTTACACTCTGAAATCTGCAGCCAGGAAAAAAGTTCTCTGGATGGTTTTGGGTGGGTCACTCCTAATGCTGTAAGACATTCCTCTTGCCAATTTTTTCAACTAGGTAAGTAAGCATAGAAAACTATTGTTTTACCTTGATACCTTTACCGTATATTGTAATGCAGAAGTGTTGCCAACCAGTGATGCCAGGTTTAGGTTCTTTTACCTAAATCTAGGGTTTTTAATTTTTAGGGTGAATCATACCTGTACTTGGGGGGGGTTGGGGGGGGGACCGCCCCCCCACTCGGCCAACCCAGTACCCAAAATCATTTACCCCCTCCCCCAGTTGGGAAAAAATTTAAAAAATTTGCCAAAAAGTGTATGTTTTTTGGCCTTTTTTGGGAAAAATTTCGACTTTTTCCTACCCCCCCCCCAACTGGTCGGATGTCTTATAGGTATGGGGTGAATTTAGGGTTATTTTTAAGGTTTTTGACTATTTTCAGTTTTTAGGGTTTCATTTGATTTAGTTGAGCTCAAGCTAAATTAATCTTTACTGTATTCTTGCAAAAACAAGATTGAAAATTATAAAACTATGTATTAGACTGTTGAAGAAAATTTTCATTCAATGTTCATGAAACATTTTATAACCTTTCACACACATCATGAACATCAGCACATGCCGATAAATCATATTGTTCATCAAGTCACCCTAACAAAGTCAACTGTATTCTGTAACACATTGGTTTTCACAAGCATAACATTTTTCTGTTTCTTTGGATAATATATTGCTCAATTTAGTGTGTTTGTGTGCAGTTTAGAGCACTTGTAAATTTTTTTATATCAGTTGAAATCAAGAAATAACTGTATAAAAGAAAAAGTAAAAATAAAATCCGATTGTGACTTGTTTAAGTTAGATAAATAATACGTACATCCAGGCATACCTGTAATACCTCCGACCAGTTGGGGGGGGGGGGTAAATCCGAAATTTTGGGGGGGGGGGTAGGAAATAGTCGAAATTTTTCCCAAAAAGGCCAAAAAACATACACTTTTTGGCAAATTTTTTTAATTTTTTCCCAACTGGAGGGGGGGTTGGGGGGGGAATGATTTTGGGTACAGGGTTGGCCGATTTGGGGGGGGGGGGTCCCCCCCAACTACAGGTATGCATCCAGGGTTTTTTCCGCATTGGTCGTTCTGCATCTTGTGCAAATCGGCCAGAAAAATTTCTGCATCTGGTTTGTACAATTAAAGTCACTAAATACATTGAAAAGTTTCCATTCCGTGTGGGAAACTCTCCAAAAATTTTTACCGAGACCCCAAAAAAATCTGCATTGTGCGGAAAAAAATCCCTGCATGCATCTACTACACAACACTGAAAAGCAGTCAGGGACCCAGGGTGCAGGTTTTGCCAGATATTCACAACTAAATGCTTGAAACTTCCTGAAATTCTAATACGGTATTACTGCAGCTGGTGCAAACTATCCTATAGCCACTGTTTTTTTTCCACGAAGTGTTTTCCACAAATGTAAAGGGGTCAAATTTTTTTCCAGTGGAAAATTTGGACCTCCTAAAATGCATTTTGGTGCATGCACCAAAATGCATCTTTTCAATATGAAAACTCCAAATTTTTCTTCCACATTTGTGGAAAGACCTCAAAAATTTTTTCCACATTCCAGATTTTTTTTCCACATAGCAAATGTGGAAAAAAAACAGTGCCTATAGCGTTATGATGATGAGTGTATATACAGTATATGTGTCAGATTATTGACTACTGTAGCAACAAGATCAACTTGCTTTTCAAATTTCAAAACAGCTACAAAGAGGAAAACGCATTAAACGGCAGAGACACCACCTTGGGAGGCTTGGGCACGCCCACGACCCACGGGAAGTCAAGGGGTAAGGCGCCGCACAATTTCTTGCAAAATGCGCTGTTTCTTGGAATCTTTTCAACAATTTGATTAAAATATTGACTACTAAAATGAGCATTAAGTGCGACACATTGTGAGAGGCCAGGCCACATGCCCTGTGGGAGGTCAAGGTGTTGAAATGAGACTTGAGTTGAGTTAGAGAAATATAATAAATAGATTAGAATCCAAAGTAGTAGACCTAATCAGTCACTCGCTAATTCACCTAATCAGGCAGAAACACTATGTAGAATAAGTCTGCAACAGTTTGGTCAGTCTCAAGTTCAACAAAAGATCATCTGCTTTAGTTCCAAGGAACTGCAGAAGATCAATTACTCTCTCAGCTCAAGTAACTTCACACCAAGGACAAACCTAGCAGTCAGGCCGAGAACTGAGTTGCAAATGTAGACTTTTGCACGCTGGGTGGCTCTCCAGAGATCGGGGGTCTAACCTGCATTAGTAGTAAGGCCAGCCCGTATAGGTCATATGGTTAAGGATACCCCTATCTTTTAGGTATGACCTATAATTTGCCATTTTTGACCGATTTATAGGTCATATGGTAAGCATATACAGTCGATTTTTTTGCCGATTTATAGGTCATATGGTTAAGCATACAGGTTCTAGAGTAACCGTAATAGTGTAATTAGGGTAATATTTCGATTATGTTAATAGTGGAATTAGGGTAATAGGTGTGTTACTGTAGGTGGAAAAGGAAAATTGATGATGAACGGAAAATGGAAAAAGGAAAACTTAAGTGAACAAAAAATGGAAAAGAAATAAAAAGAGATCTTGTATAAAAACAGCTTCCCCCGTGGGCAGAGGGAGTCTTTCAAAACTTTGCGCCCCTGGACTCCCTTTGACAAAAGGGCGCCACCTGCAGGCGTAAATATGTTTGGAGGTCCCATTCCTGAACCATCGTTCAAGTCAATAAATGTCAGAATGTCAACAAATCCTTTTATAAAAATGACCAGAGCAAGCTGGCCATAAAAAGCATGTAGACAAATAAGGTCTTTTATAGAAAAATGACCAGAACGAGCTGATCGTAAGAAGCATTTAGAAAATTTGGAGAGTTGAAAAATCTTTACAGATCAAAAAGAGAAAATTTTTAATTCGATGCAGCATTCTAGTTTATTGTAAAAATCATTTAGTCCAACCATAAGGAAATGTACAAAATATTACGTTTACAAATACGTTTATCATGACCTCGAAATTTTTTCAAAGTTTTACAAGTAACAACTTCACGATCTTGCTGATGCTCTATACAAAGAGTATGTACATTTACTTCTTCTTTTCCATTGTTTTTTACAAAGGCAAAAACCATTCGACGAAGCAAATAAAAATTAACTTTTTTCATAGTATCTGATGACAAAGTGATACCGCCGACTTTGATTACGTGACGGTATTGGTCTGTAAATGGACTGTACAACCTGTAAGCCTAATTTTTAGGACCTCCACTGACAAATTCGGTAATGTAAGATCCAGAACCATATTCATGTAACTCGTCAGTCATTTCACCAAGGCACCAACTAGTGGGTACCTGATATTGTTGTTTGTCAACTGTTGACAGGTAAATAATACTGTCCATGTCAAAATACAATACTCGACTTTTTAATCGCTCAATGTAAGAATATAACTTTAGTCGAGCTTGAGCTGTTGTATAAGCTGCAATAACAGCCTTAGTATTCCCCATGACTTCAGCAAAATCATCATGTTGACAATATGTTGTTGACACCAATTGTTCGTTGATTAGTCTAACATTCTTAATAATGTTGGCCACATTCATCACAAGTTCAAAATATTCTTTGTTGCATTGTGGATAACAGTCTTATCCATATTGTTTCATTGACCAAACTAAAAACATAAAAATAATTAAATAAAATACAAAAACTATGCAAAATTACATTTCCCCAGAAAGAATTTAGCATTAATTTCGCCAAAGCCCTCTTTCCAGGATTTTTTAAAAGGATCCAATGAAATATTCTCATGATTATAGACCTCCATCTCATATTCATGTTTTTGCTCAGTTGTCTGAGCTTTAGCAGGGTAACCTCCACTCTCCTATAAAAATTACAATCAAATTCTGTCACATTTACATAATAATATAAAACTTACTAGTTTCATTTTCATTAAGGTGTTGACGTATTGAGTGAATAAACCACCAGTGGGGTTTCTGGTTGAATGATATTGCTCAATATTATCATAATGCCAAACCTCAAAAATTTTGAGGATCTGAAACAAAAATAATATACATAGGAAAAGTGAACCATTGCAGTAACAATATACCTTATATCCCTTCTCTAAGGCTTTGTATAATTCTATTGTAACCCATGTACCATCTAATGCTCTGTCTTGGTCGTTATGGTTGCATGTGGTCTTTTGTGAATCATGCGTGCGAGTTTTGCATAAAGGAAACAATAATTTACCACCATGTCGATACTGTAGAACAGGATGTAAGAGTTTGGGGGGGGTGGTAAAACCGTACACTTTATTAACCCCTCATAAGGTTGGGAAGTTGAGCTGACCTCTTCAAAATCTTCAGTAAAGATTTTTGGATGGCCTGTAGGGTATTTCCCATATTTGTTGACAAATGGGTATAAGCTGCACACATCTACATAATTGATCTTTTCTGCAGGTGTTCCATCTTCATTGCACTTAATTTTGTGATACAATTTCACAGCATTAGTGGGACCGCGGAAGAAAGCTAAAACAAGAAAACTTTTGACAAAATGGAAAAGAACAATTCAAGATTTTACCTTCTCGAGGATTTATTGGTTCGCGTATTTCGACTGTATCAAAAAATGTTTTCATTTCATGATCTGAGTGAAGTTGTTGTAAGAGTTCGCATTCCCACATTTCAACTACGCTATAACCGAGTGATTGAAGTTCTATAGCCCAATTAAATTTGCATTCATATGCATCAACTGCTTTTGTATCATTATCAGCTGTTAATTGATGTCTATTTTTCATACATTGGGGCAACCATGCCAATAACAACCGTAAAATTCATAAATTGTGGTCCCTTAATGAACAAACAAACATATAGATATTAAAATTTTAAAAATTTAAACAAAATTACCTGATAAACCATCAACCCTGTATTTTCAAATTTGAACTTCACCAGCGTTAAGTTTATGTCGAATATACAGTTTTTCATTTTTATAGGATAACCATTTCATCCATTTTAAGGCTATAACAGACTGTCTCTCTTCTTTACCATAACCTTTGTAGGGTATTACACCAATACTATTTGGCTTCAAAAATAAAGGTCGGAAAACTAAGTTGCAAGCACTAGCAATGGTTATTGAATTTTCAAAAGGATCAACATTGGTTTCTTCCATAAAAATATCGCGAAATTTCATGCAACATTGTTGTAAAACTTGCACATCGCTATGACAGTAGTCAAGTAACTCATTATCAAAATTAAATTGACATCCCTTAACAATGACACATTTAAATGCAAAACTTAATACTTTTGCAAACTTACTGCTTCAAGCTTTCCATTATACCACTCCAGAAATGTGGCAGGAGCCGCAGGTTTCATAGCATTGTAACTGTACATGTCCGGTGAAGAATATGGGCCAATATATCCGTAATTTTCTTTTCTATTAAAGAAATGCGGGAAATATCCTTTACATATTTCACTTATTCCAATTGTTTTCGGTAGAGCCGCTAAAGGCATTGGAAGAAAGTTCAGAGAATCAATAATTTTTATTGATCCTACTTTGATACACATCAAATCTAAACCTAGAATAAATAGATGAAAATGATAAAACTATAAACAATTTACTAATTCACCCTTATTAATGATATGTAGTTTATGATGTCCATTAGGATACAAAAACTGCATTATAAATTGTCCATCGAATCCTCGAGAATTATGTGCTATTGTTGTAATGTTTTTCATGCGTTTTGCAAAAAGGTATTTGCAGAAATCATTTAGACATGTAAAGCCTTTGAATATACACTCGTGCTGACCACATGTATCGCAGCAAAAATTTCCCTCGCTTTGATGACACTGATCACATACAGTATGGACAACACATAAATTTGGTTCATGTTCAAACACATCCCCTAATTTGGTTTGTCGTAGAATTTTTTCCTGCGTAGTCTCAAAATCATAAAAAACAAATTTTTGATTAACAGGACACTTATCCATAATTCCTGTTTCATTATCAACTAGACACTCATCCTCATCGACATTTGTTTCAAATATATCTTCTTCCTCTTCAATTTGTTCACTACCAACAGGTTGCATAAAACATAAATGTCCTAAAAATTAAAAATTTTCATATAAAATAAAATAAAATAAAATAATTATATTGTATCTAATACCTTTTTTAGGTACACTCTTATTGCATGTTTTGCATTCAAAATAACTGCAATTATGAGGTTTAGAATGTGCTCGTCGAATCAGTGTATCACATTGCTTGCGCACTTTGAAATGGTCGCAAATAGATACCCTAGTTTTTTGACATTTTGATTGACTTCTTTGAGTAAAAACAAACTTGTGTCGAGCAAAACACTCCTCATTTTTAAAATATCGCAGACAATCTTTGCATTTTTGAGCATTAAATTGATTACATGGGGGTGTATTGTAACACAGAGGACAAACGTTTCTGCATCTTTGTTCCATTTTGTTATTGTAGGCCAGATTGCAATGAGGACAAAAGTAGCTGCGGTCAAAAAATCCAGGCATCTCTGTAATGACAGAGTAATGGTTATCATGGTGGTAAATATTCAAAACATGCATTGCTTCAGGTCCTTAAGACTCTAAATATGTACACAATAACAGAAAAATAAAAAACTCTAACCTCTAAATATTAAATCTTCAAAGTGTTCTTTGCTAAAAACTTTGATTTGATAATTGGAATAAAACAGCTTGCAGTTGTTCCCACTGATGAAAACTGCAAGCTCCTTCATGATTAGCTAATCCTGCTAAGGTCATCAGTTCTTTAGCAACCTTTGTTTGCAGCAGATGTGACTTGTCAGACTTTCGAAAACTTTCCCATTTGTGCTCAGCATTCCTATCTTTTTTATGAATGTAAGCTCTAGCAACAACTAGAGCTCTAACAAAACATAAATCATCCGTATTGTTGATTTGAATAATACAGCATTTATCTTTTAGAAAATCATTATGTTTTAAATATTGATGAGCATTGTGAATACCTTAAATTAAAATAAATAAATAAATAAAAATAAAATGTTACATAAGTAATTTTAATTAGCTTACCACTACCCTCAGGTGGTGTTACAACAATCGTACAAATTGTAGATTGACGACTATCAATTTGTATTTGCTCATTTGATTGAAGAACAGCATTAAGAGTGTTTACAATCAAATCTCCAGTTAAAGCATGTTTCGGTCTAAAAGGTATCAAAACACGACCTTTCGTCAAATCTGGATGGTCAAAGGAAAACCCTATAAACGCATTATCAGTGACATTCTCAGAAATTCGCTCTACTATACGTTGAAACGTTGGCACTATTTGAGCATTTAAATCATCCATATGTTCAGTATTACGAAAGTTCACAGAGTACTCGCACCTTCGGTATTAAAACGCCTAATATTTAGGGTACTGAGTTGACCTAGTTCGAAAAAATCATTCGCAACAAAAGATGCATTCGTTACACCTCCATTACCCCCAACACCACCACCACTGCCACCAATTTGAGCTGCTTCATAAATTTCTTCCACATCAGAACTGTAAGGCGTATAACTTTTGTATTGATCATCTTCATCATCATCATAATCTAAAACAGTTCCTTCTTCTTCTTCTTCTTCCAAAATATTATTATTAGCAAGTGTTTCTTCTTCTTCTTTCTCAGAGGTAATATTCTCTGAAGACTCATTCACGAGCGTTTTATCATCTTCATCAGAAGTAATATCTCCTAAAATTTCCATAGGCATGTCATCTTCATCCGAAGTAATATCTTCTAAAATTTCTATAGGCATGTCGTCTTCATCCGAAGTAATATCCTCGTAAATAGGTTTCATTATAAAAATTATCCAAACTAGAAAATATAAAAACTATAAATTAGAAAAATAGAAAACAACCTATTCATCAAAACTTATATGGTAATAATAGAAAATTTTTATAAATTAGCAAAAACTATTAATTTTATGGTAGAGATTTAATTATTGTTTACGAGGTTATTGTAGTACTTTTCTTTTTTATGATGGGAAAGCTTTAAAGACCTCTATAACTCATGAACACGTGCCCATATCATTTCTTTAGCTTATTTTATTAGCATATAACCAGATAAAACCAGTTGAAAACCTGTTTTACTGTACAACCCTAGTATTTTTGTTTTGATTCTTGAAGCTATAAAATAACTGTAATAGCTGCTTATAACCCTGTTGCACCATCTTTTCTTTTTATGTGGGAAATCTTTAAAGACCCTTATAACTCATGCGCACATGGCTATATTGCTTCTATAGCTTTGACCTTGATAATTACTAATTACTATAACACATAAAACACATATATTTTTCTAGCTTTGATCTCAAAGGTTACCATAGCACATGAACACATTTTATTTTATTTTTGTAGAACATAGCTCCTCCTCTCATATACTCCTCAGAATAGTAGAATACTGTAGGATATACGTCTTGAATATTTATTATGCTTATAACTCCTCCTCTTACATCTATAAGCTATATATCCTGGTTATTTTATTATAATTATAGCCTCCTTTTACTCTAAAATTTTGAACACTTTATACATTTATCTGTTTTGTTGCTACAAAAACTACTCGCTTCTTTTCTCTCTCTCTCTTTGGTATATTTCTTCAACAATTTTCGAAAATGGAACACCAGTTCATGTTAGACGAAAACATGGCAATATTTGTAGTGGTTGAAGGTAGATATGTGTCAATTTATTTTCGTAACGTCGACCCTAAAACAAAAGAGGCATACAGTCACTGATTCAAGCTCATTTTACCACAATACGGTATACTAGGTCGCAATGTCAATATTATTGAAAAGACATTTTCACATGGAGGTCAATGCGGCATCAACCTTGGTTATAAGATGTTGGTCGAGAGCGACGGGGTTACAGTACGATTTAATAATTTGTTTAATGGAACGACATGGTGTTTATCTAAAAAAGTGAGCTGATATATGAATTCTTTCTTTCTTTCTTTCTTTTAAAATATATAATGTTTTATTCTTCAGCAATTTTGGGGCTGGACCAATATGATACATGAGATAGCGCCAGCTATTTCAAACGAGTACAACGCTTTAGCAGTAAATCACCAATTAGCGATAAAACGCAAAACAAACGAAAATGACGACATAGCTGGAAATAATGGTTCTACCACAAAAATTGTTGAAGAAGAAGAAGTCGCTGCAGATAAGAAAATTATTAAAGAAGAAGGGGTTCATGCTACAAAATTCGCCGGAGAACAACGCAATGCTAGTGAAGATCAAAAGGTAGCTAGTGTTCAAATGTCGTTTGTTAACAATCTCTTCATCAACTGTTTCAATGATCCTGACTACGATTCAATGTCGGATACCAGTTCGTTGGATGCCAAAACCAAGCGTATTTGTGAGTTACGTGTTCCGGGTTTAGATATTCCATGGTTTTTTGATGAGCAAGTAGTAAAAGGTGAAAAATTATTTATAGTTATATGTGCTGAACTAGTTATACAAGACATCTTTAATGGGTATATTTTTGATTGTTATTGCGCAAAAGAGGTAGGAATTGTTGAGGATCATCAGTGTCCAGCTCGTAATTCCATATATAATATTGCAATTACACCAACAGTTAATCATTTATATGAAAAGATGGGACTTATCATTGACTGTTTTGAATATGTTATAGGTGAAGTTCAAGGTTATTATTGTCTTCGCGCTTTTAAACAGATGATTGACATATTTAGATGTATACCACTTGCAAGTACTGGTCGTAAAATTCTTAAGGATACTGTAGCTTGTTTTATTGATGAAGGTTATCATTATGATTTTGATGATGCTGTTGTTATCAAAACACTACGCGAGTTTATTAACAGTAAATTGTAAAAGTTTTGCTTACATTCATTACAGTTTGTATGTTTTAATTAGCTATAGTTTGCTTGCTTATGTAGTTGCTTACGTATTTGCTTGTTATATAATTTCATACATATATTGTGCGTATATTTTTGCATACAGTAATGTTATTCTATTTTATATAATCATCTATCTTTATATTTTACATGTGCACTGTTTTATATTGTAATTTTGATAATTATATATAACATGTTGTTTTAAAATAATAAAAATCATTTTAAAAATTGTTCAAGTAAAAAGTGGTTGGTTTTTGTTGTTGTCAAAAAAGAGATGTCAAATGATGATGATGAAAAGTTTTATATATGGAAACATCCATTTAACTGTATAGTTTCTGCTCCAACAAAATCAGGAAAAACACAATTTGTTAAAAAACTTGTAATTTTTGCTAAAGAAATGCTTCACCCTGCTCCTGTGAAAATTTATTGGTGTTATTCGGAATGGCAAGAAGCTTACAATGAATTAGTTCAGAAATGTTCTTATGTAGAATTTATTCAAGGTTCGCCTGATTTGAATGAACTTCAGAAAAGTAAAGATACACCTAAATTATTAATTATGGATGATATGATGCAAGAGATGAAGAATGATCAAAGTTTAACTCAACTTTTTACTAAAGGATCGCATCATTGGAATATATCAATTATACATATAGTTCAGAATGCCTTTTTTGATGGAATGGGTATGAATAGGATAAATGCTCAATATTTAATTCTTTTAAAAAACCCAAGCGATAGATTATATGTCTGGCTCGACAGATTTTTCCAACTACTTCAAATTATTTCATAGAGGCGTATGAGGATGCTACTAGTAAACCATATTTATTAATAGATCTTACACAGACATGTCCTGAAAAATATCGACTTAGATCTAATATATTTCCCGACAACGATCACATGATTTTGTATACACCTAAATGATCCATCATTTTTACAAAAAAACTTTATACAAGTTAGTCGAATCCTATTATTTTAGCGATATGATATACAGTAAATACATTTTTTTAATACTCTCGCTGTGATTCTTTTCATAGCTGTTTTTATTGTATGGGTACAATACCCTTTTCAATTTTATGAAAATGAAGAACCTGTAAATGTTACAGATTTTACGATACCAAACACAAAAAATGTTACAGATCAGAAATTATTATTATGGGAAAATTATAAATTACATATAACACCCTTATTACGTTATGTAGAAAAAATTTTACATTGTCCTCAGAATGACGGACAATTTATGCAATTATGAGCGTGTTTCAAAATATATATTTTCAATCCTGTCATATTTTCTTGTTGTAGTCGAAGCAGTAAATTTCAAAACTTGTACATCAATGGAAGTAGATTACGATATGTTGATACGATAGCTTTATCACATAATCAGAAAAAAATATTATACCCTTCATCAGTCTAGTCGAGAATTTTGAAGAGGTTGGTCGTTTTTCTATAATTTGTTTGTTTTGTGACAATTACGATGTCAGCTGCATTTAAAGTTTTTGTCAGAATGGTGCAAAATAAAGTAAAAGGTAAAAATTTTATATCTCTTCTTTAACTATTTATTAAACTATAGTATTTTTATGTAAGGTAAAATACTAAACAACAAACAGAAATGTGAAATAGCTGATTTGTTTTGGACTCGTTTCTCACCCGAAGCCAAGATTTTTTACAAAGACATAGCTAAGGCGTGCAACTATTTATGGTGTGAAGTTGGTTTACCCATGGGACGTAAAAAAGTTACACAATTTTGGTGTTTTGCTAGATTATTACTGATGGAGTTGGATATGATCAAAACTCATGCTATTTTTGTAGAAGATCTTTTTTTAAAACTAGATACAGCTCATAAACTATTTTTTATGAATATGAATAACTTGTGTGCTTTTTCTAGAGGTGAAGAGTTGAATATCATCATACAAAATGAAGCTTCATTACTATCTTAATGTAATACAATAAATATTTCAATATTTACTCATCATTTGGTCATTATTGTAAAATTTTTCTGTACTCTACGGTCTGTTTTGTATGGCTTCTAGATTAAAGAAATATATTCACGAGCTCAATGCGTTGAAAAATTCAAATGGTGTTCAAAGACTTGCTTTTCTTCAACATTCTTCCCCCGATTTGATCTGTTGTATATGTGAAATTTGTTTGAACATTTTGAACGGTAATATTCCTATCAATTCGAACTTGAAAAAGAAATTGGCGAAACATAAATTATTGCCCAGAGGTTCAGCTACAAGACACGAAAAAAACAAGAAAAAAGATTTACATAATAAACATGTAAGAATTCTTCAAAGTGGTGGAGCATTTTTACCTCTAGTACTACCCGTTTTATTATCTACATTAGCAAGTTTTGTTACAGAGAAATTATTATAGAATGAAATTTGCTAGTAAATTTGCTCTTATACCTCAGGAGGTTCTGAATAAGTTGAATAACTCTCAGGCTTCTTCTTCGACGATGAGTTCAAATGAAAAGACACGTATAGCTAAGCAAGTTGACATGTATCCTAATGAGCTAGAGTGCATTTTGAAAGATAATACGTTAACGCCCGAAGAACAATACAAAATGTACTCGCAACTATTTTCACAATATTTAACTTTTGAACATGAAAAGGCTCAACCTTCTACAGTGATTTTAAAACAAAAAGTTATTGATAACGAAGAAGATGAGAATGATAGTGACGATTTGAAACAAAAAGAAAAAAATTGGCTGAATGATGAAAAGTTACTTAGTGATATTATTAAACAGTTTAAGCACTCAGCATCCTTATTATTGGAACATGTGCAACGTAACCCTAGTATAAATGTTAATAAGCAAAGTGAAGTATTAATTGATGGAAAATTAATTGAAAGATCATATATTATTGATTTATTACATGATTTGTCTCGTAAACGTTCAAAAGTTACGCAAACGCTTGGAGTATATGAATTTGTTAATGCTTTGAAAAAATATAATGTACCTTTAGAGGCTATAGGAAACCCATTAGGTAAAATGTTATTCACTTTACCTCGGAAACTCTCCTACCATACACCTCCGGAAGAATCAGATGATCAGACAGTTAGTAGTGTCAAACAGTTGAATAAACCACTTGTGAAAGGTGTTGATTTATTTTCAAGTGGCGCCGAGGAAGATATCAAAGAGGATTCATTCTTTAATAAAGGAAACTCGACAGAAAAGAAGATACGACGCAAAGTTAGAGCACTTAGACGGTATACTCCTTTGTACTAGAGCGATGAACACCTTACTTTCGAAATTATACAAAAATTTACACGGAAATCCTACAGCTTTTTCTAGTATTGAAAAATTATATGCTGAAGCTAGAAAACACTGTAAAAAAATTACATGTAAAAATGTTAGAGATTGGCTTTCAAAACAAGATAGTTATACCTTACATAAACAAGTCAACAAAAAATTTTCACGTAATCGTATTTATGTTACAGCTATGGATCAACAATGGGAAATTGATTTGGCAGATATGTCTTCTTTAGCAGATTTTAACGATGGATACAAATTTATGTTTACATGTATAGATGTATTAAGTAAATACGCCTGGGTTGAACCATTGAAATCAAAACATGCAAAGAATGTTTTTGATGCTTTTCAAAATATTTTAAAAAGAGGTGGAATCCCTTGGAGAGTGTGCAGCGATAAAGGAAAAGAATTTGTCAACAAAGATTTCCAAAAATTATTGAAAACTAATGATATGCATTTTTTTACTTCTCAAAACGAAGACATTAAATGTTCAATAGTGGAACAGTTTAATAGAACTTTAAAAACTAAATTATTTAAATATTTTACAGAGTTTACCACTTATAAATGGATTGATATTTTACCCTCAGTTGTTTCCAACTACAATCACTCTGTTCATAGATCGATTAAGGAAAAACCTATTAATGTAGATTATTCTAACGAAAAAATTATATGGCAAAGACTCTACCCTGAAAGATTATACACTAGAAAGTCTAAGATTGATATAGGAGATTACGTGCCAATTAGTAAACATAGAGGTGTATTTGACAAAGGTTATTTACCTCAATGGAGTGAAGAAGTTTTCAAAGTAAAACATATTGTGAAGACTAGAAATCATATACTTTATAGAATTCAAGATTTGGAAGGCGAAGATATAGAAGGACGTTTTTATGAAAAAGAACTACAGAAAATTGATTTTAATCCTAATATTAAAGAATACAGAAAGCTGCTGGTTATGCTTTTGAAAATGGGGATGTTCTTGATATAAAGAAAAACAAGAGTGCTTTGGAAAGATTTCAGATGTTCAAAAACAGTGCAGTTGTTGAATTAATGGCCCCTATACATGTGGATCTATTTATGCAAGAATGTTTTCTATTGAATCAATGTACTTTGAAAATTGATTTATACAGACATAGAGATGATTTTTGCTTGCAAAAATTTATATCTACTGACAACGAAGCTTATAAAATCGAGGTTAAAAGCATGTCTTTATTTATAAAAAAAGTTGAAGTTGCAGATAATATCAATTTAGCTATTGAATCCATGTTACAAAATACAGCTGCAAAATACCCTATTCCTCGATGTCATGTTACAAGTCTATACATAACAACTAGTCCTCGCTCAGCTCCTCTGAACTCATTGTTCACAGGTCCTTTACCTTGTTGTCTCGTTGTGGCGCTCGTTGATGGTGCGGCTGCTAGGGGTGATTATTATCAAAGCTTCTTCAACTTTAAACATTTCGGATTAAACGAAATTAAAATAACAAGTGGTACTACAACATTACCTACAACACCTTATATGTTAAATTTTGAAGAAAACAAATATTTGTGCCCTTTTATACAATTATTTGAGGGTGTAGGAATTGGTACAGATAACAAGGGCAATGAAATTACTCGAAATTCTTTTACAACGCATGACATGCTTTTTGTTTTTGATTTGACTCCTTGTGGTATGGATGGTAATTTTTGGGAACTTGTATGTGAAGGAACCACCAGTTTACAGATGAATTTGGGAGAGGATATACCAGATGGTGGTATTGAAGCACTTATTTATGCAGAATTTGACTCTCTCGTAATGATTGATAAAAATCGTGAAACCTTCACAGATTATAGTATTTAAATGCGCTATATATTTATATGTAAATTTCATTTTTTTATAATAAAAATCACTTATAGTTTTTTTATACAACCCTTATCATTAACTATTGTTTAGAAATATTCTTTTAATTTATCCATAATTATAAATGAACTTCCTTTTATTACTCCTTCTTTCCTTTATTCTCTCCTTCAGTTCTACAGTACTCTGTAATTATCTTGCACATTCTTTTTACGCTAAGACCTATAGAAAGCTATATAATACAACAAATCTCAATAGGAGCACCACTATAGTTTATGCAATTTTTGTACATATTCTCTACATATCGCTTACTCATACATCTCTTATTATATGACTACAGTAAACCCTTTTTTCATATTCCAAAAGCTGATGCGCACACACTCACACATACACAGTAGAACTCTGAAGAAACAACCACCACTACTATTAAATGCAATAAATAAAAATTTTATTAAATTTATTATTTTAATTTAATTTTATTATTTTAAAACAAAATAGAATAATAATAAATATACATATATACAAATTTTACCAAAAAATAAAAACATTAAGTTTTAAAAATTTTGCAAAAATTTTTACTTACATAAAAACTATATACATTAAACCTCCTCTACCGCCGCTGCCACCGCAGACCTCGCTACAGGTTTCAGGCGTATCCACTAAAATTTTTACAAAATTTAAAAACTATTTTAGTTGAACAAAATACTTTTACTCTAATATATCATTTTAACTGCCAACTAATAGGTACAAAATCTATCAACAGTCTTTATTTTATCATAAATTTTTATCGTATAAAATTGTGTAAATAATTGAAAACTTCTAGAATATTCTAGAAACGTCCTTTGGTAAGTTTTAAACAAGTCAGCTATATACTATATGTTAATATACACGAATTAAAAATCTGTAACATACTATGGCTAGTACAATTTAATCTATACATATTTATCTTGAAATATTGTAGTAAAAGCTTACAACAATTTTTACTCTCATTAACTATAAATTTATAGATCTAAGATATGGTTTAACTATAACATCGGAACTTACTGGAAGCATGGTAGCGCCAGCCCTATCCTCTCCTTGACGTAACAATTGTCAGCGTTTCCCCATTCAGCCCTCGCACCCAGGGTAGGATGTTCCACAGGTGCGAGGTTAAGTGGTCATCAGCCAGCGAAGGGTTTTCAAACATCTGGGGTAGACGTTTCATAAAACCCCAAAAGGGTTTCTGTCTAGCCAGATATTCAACCCCTCGCTGGCTTTTCCACCAGATATTGAACTCCGCGGACGCCTCCTCCCAAAAGACCGACACCCACGCGTCCATCTTGGTCATTGTTAAAAACGGCTCTAAATTAATAATAATAATATTTTAATATTATAAAATAGCAGTCATATTAATTTTTAAATCAAAATATTTGTAAAATCAGCATACCCTAAGCCTCGTAGGGGGCTCTTAAGGCAGAAAGGAATGTGATGAACACCGCCTCCATTGATACTGTCTTTTGGCGTCAACCTGGTACAAAAATAAGAATGATTCTTCTTCTATTTTTTATATTTATACCTCTTTTACACTCATTAAACCTTTTCTGGTTTTCTCTGCTTTTTGATTGAATCTTTCCGGTTTTTCTTTCAAGGTTCTCGGCTCTAGGTTATTCTAGAAAACTATCAAAATAACAATAATCACCACCTTAATTGTTTTGGTAAAGTGTCTCTTTGAAGGTTCTAGGTTCTAGGTTATTCTAGAAAACTATCAAAATAACAATAATCACCACCTTAATTATTTTGGTAAAGCGTCTCTTGCTACCGTGTTTTATAGAACTTTTGACCTTTTCTAGCATTTCTAATTGGTTTTACGATCTAAATGGCTTCAGCTGTCTAACCTTTCTATGTTTACTCTGGAAGACACTCTGTATACAAAATGGTATCTACCTGTATAAATCATTATGCAATATAATGTATCAATTTTCTATACACAGATCAGCATTCATGTATGGCTACCCTTGATGATTTAGTAGACCTTTAATCTCCTAGGACAATTTTTATATATAGGTCTTGTGTTTCCTTTTTTCTTTCTTTTCTTTTCTTCAAATATTTTTGTAGTATCAGTTACGTTTTTTCATCTAGAATATTTTTTGGGGCTCAAGTGCTCACTTTTCTACATGCACTTTACGTCCGACTCATTTGGGTCATTTTTCTACACGCGCTTTATGTCGGACTCATTTGGGTCATTTTTCTATAAAAGAACTTGGTCATTTACGACCTTATGAGTATAAACCCGTAGGAATAATGTTTCAGGTTTTATAGATTCTTAGAGTTTTTATATGTTGAATTGAGCATTCTGATCTAAAAGACCCTTCTAATTTGGACGATCGTTCAGTATGCAGGGCTTCTGATTAGCTATTCTGTTAACCTGCAGACGGCGCACGTCTCATTTTGAAGCCTGAGGGCACTTTTTTTGAAAGACTTCCTCTGTGGGTGGAGGGGGTCATTGTTATACATGCTTTCTTTTTTTTGTTTCTCCAATTTTGTCAACATTATGATTATTTTATTTTTTTTTTAGACTACAGTATTTTTGCGATAAACAAAAATAATACAGTGTTTCAAAAGTTTTATAATAAACTAGAATGCTGCATCAAATTGAAAATTTTTTCTTTTTGATATGTAAGGATTTTTCAACTCTCCAAATTTTCTACACGCTTTTTACGATCAGCTCGTTCTGGTCATTTCTCTATAAAAAACCTTATTTGTCTACATGCTTTTTATGGCCAGCTCGCTCTGGTCATTTTTATAAAAGACCTTCTTGGTCATTTTGGCAGACAATCAAACTTTATATGCATGCACCCATAAGGATAATGTTTCAGTGCATATTGACTCCTCGAGATTTTACTCATTAAACAGACCATTACTGACCAATTTGACCATTCTGACATTTATTGACTTGAACGATCATTCAGGAATGGGACCTCCAAACATATTTAGGCCTGCAGGTGGCGCCCTTTTGTCAAAGGGGGTCCAGGGGCGCAAATTTTTGAAAGGCTTCCTCTACCCACAGTGGAAGCCGTTTTTATACACAACCTCTTTTTATTTCTTTTCCATTTTTTGTTCACTTTAGTTTTCCTTTTTCCATTTTCCGTTCATCATCAATTTTCCTTTTCTACCTACAGTAACACACCTATTACCCTAATTCCACTATTACCATAATCGAAATATTACCGTAATTCCACTATTATGGTAACTCTAGAACCTGTATGCTTAACCATATGACCTATAAATCGGCAAAAAATGACAAATTATAGGTCATACACAAAAGATAGGGGTATCCTTAACCATATGACCTATACGGGCCGGCCTTACTACTTGCATTCCCTCTGCTGCAAGGTCGATAAATACTGTCCAGGCGGGGGACGTTGTAATTGGGCGTTAACACCACAATAATATAACAATAAATTAATATAAATAATGGCCGGTCTGGCCGCCAATTTTTACTTATAAAAAAATAAAACACAAAGAATGACCCGAAAAGCATAAACAACTGGCACTTTTATGCACGGTGTCAATGCAAATCGGGATCGACACAAATGGCATCGACTTTGGCTATTTCTTTGCAACCTGGAGATAGACTATGTCCATCCCGGACAAAGGGATAAGGCGCCACACATATTCTTGCAAAATTTTAATTTTTATGTTTTTTTTATAATTTCTTGTTTTTTTTTGTTTTTTTATATTTTTTTCTTCTTATTTTTTCGTGTTTTTTTAGTTAATTCTTCTAGTTATTGTATTTTTTGTTTTCTTCTTGGTTTATGTGTTTTCTTCTAAATTCTTCTATTCTTTTGCTAACTGTCTGTTTTTACTCATTTTTTCTTCTTTTTCTTTTTTTGTTTTTTTTGTTGAGCTTTGGTCTTTAGTTTTAAAAATCGCGATTTCTGTATTTGTATTTCTTATATGTTTTTTCCTTTTTGTTATTTCTTCATTTTTACTTATTTTTAGTTTGTTTTTTTTATCTGTTTTTCCTCCAGTTTTTTTATTGAATATTTGGTTATTTTTCGTTTATTCATTTTAGTTTATCTTTTTTCAGTTTATGAATTTTTGTAGAGTTGTTGTTTTTTGATTACTTTTTCTTACTTTCTCGTATGTATTTATTTTTTCAGTTTTAAATATTTTCTTTCAAATTTTTGTGTTTTGCTTGCTGTCTGTTTTTATTCATTTTTTCAAATTTTTCTTTTGTTTTTTTCAGTTTGTTGATTTATTTTTTCAAGTTTTGATTTTAATTGAAAATTGCGTTTTTCTGTTTTTGTCTCTTATTGACTTTGTTTTTTGTCAACTTTTTTCATTTTTTGATTTATTTTTTTTGCTTTCGTCTTTTCTGTTGGTTTAAATATGGTTTTTGTTGTCAAGTTTTTTGTTTTTTTATTGAAAAATTATAGTTCAAGATGTCACACAATGATGTAATTTTTGAGAAAACACACGGCTAGCTGGCCATTGAACACTTTCCACAATTTTTGAACGTAAAATTCGACGTTGATCCAAAGTTGAATCCGAAAATTGAAATTTATTCGACCACTAGAAGAAAAAACTGAAGTTAAAAAATTGAAAATGAAAAAAAATAAAAAAAAACTTTCAACAAAAAAATTTTTTAATTCAAGAAAATGAAAACAGAAAACAAATACAAACGAAAAGCAAGTGCAGCACAAAAACCATAAAATTGCACAATTTTTCAATGCACAATTTTTCCGAAAAAAAATTTCAGAAAACCAAAAAACGTAGAAATAAACTACAAAAAAGCGAAAAAACTGATTAAAAAATTACGAAAAAACCATTTTTTGATGTAAAATAAATCACAAAAACAAAAAAGTCCAAAAAACCAAAAATTCCATCATGAACTCTAATTTTGCAATCAAAAAAACAAAAACGAGTACAAAAAAATAAAACACAAAAATAAAAAAATTTAATCATAAACTATAATTTTCAAGCCAAAACACTAAAGAAACTTGACAAAAGAACAATAAAAAATACAAAAAATAATAAATAGGAAAAAATTTAAAAAAGCGAAAAGCAGGTAACACGCAAAAAATGTCAGCATAAACTAAAATTTTTTATTGAAAAAACAAAAACACTTTGAAAAAATAAAGACAAAAGAAACAAAAAATAATCATAAACTATAATTTTGACACAAAACACGATAGAAGTCAACAAAAAACAACAAACTAGAAAAACGGAAGAAAAGCAAACAAAAAGAACAAAAAATAAAATCTGCAATTTTTTCTAGAAAAAAAAACATAGGAAAAAAACAGAAAGCAAGTGAAGCGTAAAAAACAAAAATGTCTGCATAGACTATCATTTTTTATTGAAAGAACGAAAGCAGTTGAAAAAATAAAACACAAATAAAGAGAAAAACAAAAAAATTAAAAGAAAAAGAAAAAAAATGAGTAAAAACAGATAGCTAGAAAAAGAACAGAAGAATTTGGAAGCAAACACATAAAACCGAAAAAAACAAAAAATACGATAAGTAAAAAATTAACTAAAAAAACACGAAAAAATAAGAAGAAAAAACAAATATAAAAAACCAAAAAAACAAGAAATTATAAGAAAAAAACATATAAATAAAAATTTTGTAGGAATATGTGCGGCGCCTTACACCTTGACCTCCCGCGGGGCATGCGGCCTGGCCCCTCACAATGTGTCGCCATTAACGCTCATTTTAGTAGTCAATATTTTAATCAAATTGTTGAAAAAATTCAAGAAACAGCGCAATTTGCAAGAAACTGTGGAGCGCCTTACCCCTTGACGTCCCGCGGGGCATGCAGCCTGGCCCCTCACAAAGTGTCGCCATTAACGCTCATTTTAGTAGTCAATATATTAATCAAATTGTTGAAAAAATTCCAAGAGACAGCGCAATTTGCAATAAATTGTGCAGCGCCTTAACCCTTGAGCTCCCGCGGAGCATGCGGCCTGGCCCCTCACAATGTGTCGCCATTAACGCTCATTTTAGTAGTCAATATTTTATTCAAATTGTTGAAAAAATTCCAAGGAACAGCGCAATTTGCAAGAAATTGTGCGGCGCCTTACCCCTTGACCTCCCGCGGGTCGTGTGATCGTTCTCAAGCCTCCAAAGGTGGTGCCCCTGCTGTTTGACGCGTTTTCAGCTTTTTGTAGCTATTTTGAAATTTGTTGAGCTAGTTGATCTTCTCGCTACAGTAGTCAATAATCTGACAAACACACTGTATATACATTCATCATTATAACTAAGCATTGCGGAGCGAGATCTGTCATCAATTTGATTGGTTGAAAATTTTATCGATTTTTTATCGTTTACTGTAGTCAATTCGAGTGATAAATGTGCGTTTTTAATGTAAGTATTGTTTACTACCTGTTTTGCACTCGGCTGCGTTGTTTGTTTCCATGTCACGCTAATGAACTTGTAGTGATTTGTTTTACTTTGTAGGCAAACAAGCCGTTCGAGTGCGATACATGCGAGACTTCCTTTTCCTGTTCGACCAATTTTAGCTCGGCATCAACGAACAAAACATCCTCAGGAAGAAAGAAGAAAAGTTCGTAGGCGTCAGTGTGGTTGGTACCTGCGCACTGAAATTTAAGTTCAGGCCCGAATTATGTCAAAATTTGAAGAACGACCATGATTTGACAATTACCGTTCTAAATTACAATCTTTCAACCAAAGGCTTCTTTTGAAAATTGGCGTTCCGAAGTCGAAAAAGGAAAACGTTTCGAAGCTTTGCATGGAGGAAACAAAACCGGCATATTGTATTTATATTGTCATCGTAGCCGAAAATTTGAGAGCAGATCCAAAGGTTTAAAATCTGCAAAGGTAGATTTACAGAATATGAGAAGGGCGACTTGAGAAATTTGTTACCATTTGAAAAAAACATCGAATACCTTCGAAAGTGATGCATAACAATTTTTCAAGATGAAGCGCAAAAATTCCAAGACGCTTCGTAAAAAGTTCAAGATGCATCATGTTTTGCAAGGAGAATCCAATTTTTATTTATGATTTTTTTGAAAAAAACGTCGAAGATGCTTGTTTTTCACGCAAAATCAGGGTTGGAAGAACCCCGTTCTCAAAATTTCGAATTTGGTTTTTCTGGGTTTAATCACGATTTTTCTTAATTCCACAATGGTGGATCTGAACCAAGTAAAAATAAAGCAAGTTCAACATCACTAGAGTTTTATTCTTCATAAGGCAAAACGTTCTTAGATCATTTTTCCAACAGTCATACGAACTGAATGGAATAGCACTAAAAGTTTCCCTGAATTGAAAATATACGCAGCATTTAACTTGTATGTTGTGTTGCATAATCCCATCTCAAATCTGTTGTCATGTCAGTGTCAGAAGAGACTGCATTGCAGTTACTATATTCGGCTCAACTCTCAATTTATTCTTAAATCAGGAAGAAAAATTCTTCAGAACAAAATGGAAAAAATGAAGTTTTTTTTAAAAAGCTGAAAACCCAAAAATATCTAATTTTCTAACCCAAAAAGCCATCAGTCCAAAAACCCAATGCCCGCCAAACCTGCTCAAAATGCACTAATTTAGAAGAATCCAAATTTTCGTTTCTTTGTAGGGTTCCTGAGCATGTAGGAAATGGCCTCCCTCCCTCGGCTCAGGGTTTTCCTTTTCCACACTGGTTGTTCGGCACCTTGCAGAAATCGATCAGAAAAATTTCCGCACCTCCATTAAAAACCACTGAAAACATTAAAAAGTTACCGTTTCATGTAGAAAACTACAAAAATTTTCCGCATGACCCCAAAAAATCCCCAGTTTGCGGAAAAAAAATCCCTGCCTCAGCTACCTGTTGTAAAAACCAATGATGCCCTCTGCCAGCAAGTTGTGACCTCAAAAATCCACTTTGGAGGGTTTTCGTATATATAGACATAGAAGCACGGGCAGACACGGTTAGAATTTTCCAGGACGCTCCTTGGTCTTTGTATCGATGGGTGTGGGGCGAGAAAAAAGTTCCACAATTATGTTTTGCATATAAAATATTGATGAAGTCATCAAA
Source organism: Romanomermis culicivorax (assembly GCA_963922205.1). NCBI lineage: Eukaryota > Metazoa > Nematoda > Enoplea > Mermithida > Mermithidae > Romanomermis > Romanomermis culicivorax. The sequence goes on from CAWUHX010000047.1 coordinate 1,532,784, forward strand.
AGAACTCATGGAAAAAGTTCAGGGGGCGTTTGACGATTTTTTTTGGACCAGGAGATCTCCAGAGTCTCAGGCAAGATGGTTAACATCCTACTATCTGCGTCCATACATTAGAAGGTAGAGCTAGTTCCAGAAATTTTCATCTTTAGATATATGCTGCCTATCTTGAATTTTTAAGAATCAAACGTTCATTTTTCGAAATTTGGTATGTTTTTTCCACTTTCATGTTCAATTTATGTTCTGTGCATACATGTAATTGCGTGGGGGAAGTGCTATAGCGACCCTCCCAGAAATAGTCGGCCATATAGCAAGCCATTGGGCGACCCCCAGAGTTTTCCAATCATAGGTTTATGGCCACGATATTAGGAAAAAAATTTTTTTGATCCTACAGCCTAGTTTACTGCACCAAAGATGTAGGGTACCCTGAAAGCAGCAACATAAGCATAAAAACCCAGGCCTTAAAATCAACAGGGTCTCTACAAATTTGAAAAAACACGTAAAAATAAGCCAAAGCACCCCTGGAATCTCAAAAACTGTTGAGCCTAAAATCTAGATAGTCTGTGGGTGTGCATGGAGCCGACTTTCATCGGTAAATTTATGAGGAAATTTGAATCATGTTACTCTAATTGACATGATAGTAACTCAAACTTTGAGTTAAAATTTTCCTCTGTATGACACTCCTAGTTAGTTTAATTTCAAAATGAAGATATACAAAATATTGCTCGTCATGAGTACTACCCATATGCCAAAAAATAATCCACCAGCCAAAAGTACAGAACTCTCAAACAGGTGAAATTTCCTCCTCCACTCGAGTCCTGTCACTCAGGTTTTCTGAGCCATATCTCGTGCCGCTGATAACTTAAAACTCTCAAATTTTTACAGTAACATCAATGTATATATTCTCACTTTAATGCAGACCGAGTGGCAACAGCATGATTTGCAAAATCCCAAGGCAAAGGTTTGATGCAATTCCCACTACAATGCATTGAGTGCCACCTCATATCAATGAAAATTTACCAATGGAATTCGGCCCCATGTACACCCACAAAATATCTAGATTTTGGGTCCAATAGTTTTTGATATTCCGGGTGGGGGGGGGGTGTCATTGCCCATTTTTACATTTTTTTTCAAATTTGCCGAAACCATGTTGATTTTAAGGCCCGGGTTTGTTCATTTAAGGGTACCCTACATCTTTGGTTTGCTCATTTCAGGGTACCCTACATCTTTGGTACAGTGCACTTTGTTGTCGGAAAATAATTAATCTTTCTTAAATGATGGCACCCCCCTACGTGCATGTATGATTCCAATCCCATGGCTAGGGTATGGACTCCCATACTTTTGGTCGTAAAAACACTGAGAAATGTCAATTTTTCAGCACTCAGTTTTTTACAGTTTTTAGACAAAAATTACAATTTTTAAACCATTTTTCGGGCATTTTTCCTGGGAAAAATTTAATTTTTTTTCCTTCAGAGACTCTTCCCCATGAAATTTTGGAATCAGTGACCCCCTTGCCTCAAAAAGTCACCCGACGCCCCAGACTTCAGTACAGGATGTATGGTTCTGTGTCCTTATGCATTTCGTCCTGCCATATACATGTCAACTTATTCTGTTAGGAAACTTCCATGGATGTTGATAGCCCACAAACTCCAGATAGAGTTGATATTGGCGAAAAACACAAAAATTTTCGATCCAAATCACTTATTTTGAGCAATTCACCTGATTCTTTATCGAAGAATCAAATAGACGTATATGAATCCATGTTGGCTGATATTGAGAATCGCCAAAATCAACTGTGATCTTAACAGTCATGTACTACAGCCCGAGTTATACCCAACAGTGTATGTCCTGTTCAAATTTTCAATTTGTGTCTTGACTTCAAAAGAAGAAAGCCTGTTTTATTATTATAAAATCTTTTTTGTTATTTAGAATTTACAAGCTCAACGTCGTTTTTTGAGTAAAAGGAAGACCAGTATCGCGAAAGGACAACATTTAAAAAAACCAAAGGTCGAGAATAAGAAAATAATTTATGCCCAGTGGAATAGCTGCAGAGTAAAGATGCTGCTGAACAAGTGCAGCCCAACCATTATAAATTTTGTTGCATTTCTGTGATTCATTTATTATAGTCAATGTGTTGAAATTGTTGATTCTAATGTACGGAATAAAGTATACACATAGCAGTTTAATTGTTGATTCTCATTTACGGAATAAAGTATATGCATATCAGTTTACAGGTTTTCGCCACAAGCTGCGCGCAATCTGGAAAATTTTAAGAATCTGGATTTAATTGTGATACTTTGAAAATGATCGTCATGTTTTTTTACCGAATACAGTAAACCATAAAAAGTCGATAAATTTTTCGACCAATCAAATTGATGACAGATCTTGCTCCGCAATGCTTAGTATCATTATAGCGCTATACGGTAGTGTGCAGTGCACCAGCTGCAGTAATACCATATTTTCGACCAAGTTCATGAGAATTTACAAATAAATTACAGATTTTAAAATTTTTCAAGTAAAATTCTAGAAATTACGACTTTTGAACACAAAATTGGAATCTAATCCTTGAAATAAATGTTCGGAAAATTGATTTTCCAGCATCCCAGAATGTCAATATACCCAAAAAAAAATTTCCGGCGCTTCGCGCCGGAGAGATTAACATCTTTCTGGAACTTTCACTTGTCATCATAGAAGACTTGACCACCGATTTCTCGTGTAATTCAAATCAATTATGCTCTTGGATAGTTTGCTAGAAAATTTGTTCAACAATGCTTGTAGATAAGGCTTTCAATTTTGATCAATTAACTTCTCTAGAAACACCGGGAGGCTTGAAAAAGCTCAAAAACAGTGCGATAAAGCGTCTGTGAGCATTTTAAGCTTAAAAACGGGGACACCGTTGTTTTTCCTCAAATAGGGTCTTTTGAGGAAAAAAATTTCGAAATGAGGAAAAAAGTTTTGGGTAAGTTCTCATTGTGGAAAAAATTTTGGGTAATTCAAAATTGAAAAGATGCGTTTTGATGGACTTAAAAGGGTCAAAATCTCAAAATTTTCCGGCGCTCCGCGCCGGTCATGGGATAATCTTAACTATTTTCTATCAGGCGCGGCCGTCAGCATATCTACTTCAACTTACTAATTAAAATGCTTCACAGTTTCTATCAATCAAGTTAGCTCGTTTCATTTTCTAATCGTTAGCAGTCAATTATTATGTCGCCCAAAATTGAGATTTCTCATCAATGCTCTCAATTTTTTCTCACGATGCTTGGAATTTTTTAATGTTTGCAACCTGGATTTTTGCGTTTATTGAAGATGGAAATTGAACACATCATTCTAGAATACCTGTACTTGGGGGGGACCCCCCCCCCCCAACTTGGCCAACCCAGTACCCAAAATCATTTACCCCCCCCCCTCAGTTGGGGA